>JAIPRL010007139.1:0-24590 GCA_025469235.1 Pemphigus obesinymphae
TTAGTCTTTGTATTTGGCTGTGATTAATATCTTTATGAATCTGCAGATCACTATTCGAGATACATTTGTCCCATTCCCGTACGAGTGAGTACATTCTTCTTATATTGGGGGGGGGGAGGTGTTATATTGCTTAGCACGGGGAGCCAGTGTATAGGCGTAGATTTTATAGTCCCCGTTATAGTTCTCATTATTGCATTTAGTTGTGTATCGATTTTATTCACGTGAGAGGAGTTAATCCAGACTGGTGCACAGTACTCGGCAACAGAGTAAGTAAGAGCCATTGCTGATATCCTTAATGTGTTAGGGTCAGATCCCCAATTAGTGTTAGCAATCGGGGTTACGTAATATATCGAAATTTTGATAAAAAATGTTCTTGACCTCCCTTCCACATTGAGAAAATCAAAGTCACGCCACTGATGAGTAATGATCTCCCTAAAATGTTCGTTTTTTTTTCAATTATTATTAATTAATAATTATTTATTTAAAATTTGTGAGTGCAGGTTGCTGCGAATATGTTTAGGTGGGGCTTTAAATAATTATTAATTGACTGGTTGGATGATAATAATTAATTTGTTATTTATTGGCCTGGTGGTTCTATAAGGGACCCCGCCCGATTCTAAATAATTAATTAAACGCCGCTCCGGCGATTCTAATCACCACCGCCGTATAGGTGCCTACTATACCTACACAATCCCGTTCCTACATAAAGTAATATGAGATATTAAATATAGAATATTTACAATTTTTATTTATTTATATTCACATATATTTTATATTTGCTATTTATATAATCATAATTATATGCACAGGAGGCTCATTTAAATTGAGTTAAAATAAAAGTTATAAGTTAATCTATAACGAGTTAATTTTTATTCAGCATTAATATTTAACTTCTATATAGTTAAATCGAATTTGGTATAATAGAAAATGCAAATTTTTATATAATATTCTACCAGATACTTATATATACATTATACTTACTATTTTATTAAGTACCTAATACGTTTATTCGTAAATTATTAATTCAATATTAATTCGTATTATAATCCTATATTAACATTATCAGAAAAAACATTTTGCGTCAAATAAATAAAGTTATACCTATAAATATATATACTATATAGGTAAGTACCGATAACTATTAAAAAAAAATTAATAATCAATAAAAATTGAATACTTACAAGGTTAGTCGTACATTGTTCTAATTATAATCCAAAAATCTTGACATTCGATAGTTATAATTTTTCATAACCATTAAAAATGTTTACTATTATCATTGATTATATATAATCAATGCTATTATATATATATTATTCCAGTATCTATAAATAATTACGATCAAATGGATGTGTAAACGTGTAATCGATTTTGGTTATTGAAATTTTTTCAGAAGATTAATTTTAGAGACTTAAGTTTATATCAAATATGTATTTTAGTAGGTGTACCACATTAACTTGATAACATCATATTATCATAACAATTATCCAATTTCGAACTATTTATAAAAATTATAGATTTAGAATTTTTTTTAGAATTTTGGAGCTTATTTAGGAATATTTATTACAGGGTTAATCGTACAATATTCCTAGTATATTCAGAGTTTATTCTTACACTTATTTGTTATAATTAAAGGGCGGATGTTAATACATTTGCATATTTTTTGCTTTTAATAGTAAAAGTTGCAGAGTGAAACAGAAATTTGTTTTATGACCTATATAATGCAAATGTGAACATTTTATATTGCATATAGGTATTTGCATATTTCGAACTTTTTACTTAAGAAGCATATTTTTGTTATACCTATTAGTGCATATTCTGTCTTTTTTCTTTTTTTTTCGTGGCATTTTAATTATAATAATGGTTATTTTAGAAATATTATCTTAATTGATAAAATTTATTAGAAATGTTATCGGTCGTTTTCTGGGATTTTTCAGAGTAAGTAGGTACCTACTAAATGACTATTAACGTTTATTATCTGTATTTATCAGTACAGTGTTCGGCCGTCTTCTGTAGAGTAGTACCCCGCGTACTTTTAAGGCACGTATACATGTGCGAGCCGAACCCACCGCGAACCGCTGGCGACGGGTTCGTGTCATGTTCGCTAATGCCACGTACACACTTGTGATCCACTCGCGAACCAATACCGACAATGAACCAACAACGAACTCATATCGAACTGCCGACAGTAGCGTTTATACTTGTCTACGAGTAACATGTCTTTTGAGGATCATTCGATGTTGGTAAATGTTTCCTGTGCTTTGACTCTTTTTCATTTTTGCTTTCTCCCTCCGGAAGGAAGCCAATAAACAAACAATCTTCTTTTTGCAGTCATCGATTGACTTTTCAACCATAGCAGCGGCTATTTCCCTCCATGCATCCTCTTTTAAATGTCTTTTTTTTTTATTTATCTTCGTGTTTAGGATCCCATAATAAAGTTTTATTTTTGTAATTATCAATTAGAAGAATAGTTTCTTCTTCTGACCACTCCATGTTAAAAATGAACTAATTTAAATACTTGGAAAATTTTAAATAATATAATATATCAATTTGGTGCAAAAACAAATGAAATTAATTGTTGAAAAGTGACTAATCCGTCAACGCGCCGTCCCAACTTACACTGAGTTCGCGTTGTGTTCGTCAAAAAAACCGATAATCGATGGATCGTCGCGAGCGGTTTGCGAGCGGCTCGTTGGACGTTCGACACGCCGTCTCAATTATTGTCGCTATCGGTTCGCGGTGGGTTCGGCTCGCACATGCCCTTAAGATGGGACGGTGCGTTGACGGGTTCGTCACTTTTCAACAATTAATTTCATTTGTTTTTGCACCAAGTTGATATATTATATTACTTAAAATTTTCCAAGTATTTAAATTAGTTTATTTTTAACATGGAGTGGTCAGAAGAAGAAACTATTCTTCTAATTGATAATTACAAAAATAAAACTTTATTATCTGATCCTAAACACGAAGATCATTTTAAAAAATATTTAAAAGAGGATACATGGAGGGAAATAGCCGCTGCTATGATTGAAAAGTCAATCGATGACTGCAAAGACTTCCAAACTGGCCATCAATATTATCGCACTACTCATTACCAACATCGAATGATCCTCAAAAGACATATTACTCGTAGACAAGTATAAACGCTACTGTCGGTAGTTCGATATGGGTTCGTTGTTGGTTCATTGTCATTTGTCGGTATTGGTTCGCGAGTGGATCACAAGTGTGTACGTGGCATTAGCGAACATGACACGAACCCGTCACGAGCGGTTCGCGGTGGGTTCGGATCGCACATGTATACGCGCCTTTATATTTTTGTGATAAATTTTTATTTTTATTTTTTAATAATGTTTTCAATATTTCTTTAATTACTTGTTTTTTGAACATGAATATACTATAATTTTCAATATTTTTATTTTTATTTTATTTCACATAATTTGCGTATATTTTGATATTTTAGAGCATATTTCGATATTTTAGCGTATATTTTGAAATTTTAATGGCATATATTGATGTTTTATAGGGCATATTATTAAGCATATTTTCACATTTTATAGAGCATATATTAAGGTTTTTTAGGGCATTAACCCTTTAGTTATAATGTATATTAACACAATATATAAAATATTTTATGTGTAAAAAAATAAACAATATGTAAATTAAAAGTATCGAAGTCCAGATACACAGATGGTGCAGGAAGTTTGTCTATCTTTCCTCTGGTCCTCGGACAGGTTAGTGTATTATTATTATTATTTAAATTTGAAAGCAAAGATAAATCATTGTATTCAAAAGAAAATTTTGATCGAATTTTAGTATAAAAATATAATTAAAAAAAAAAAAAAAATTATAATATGACCATGACAATTTTATTTGTTATTTTGTTCTTTTCCTTACATTTATAAAATATTTCGGTTATAAAAGGTGGAATAAGTCTACTCTACCACGGCCTTCAATAGTTTAAATTTTCGTTTTTGGAACTTATGTATTTTAATGAGTTAAGAACAATAGTCAATGAGAATTTGTCGGTTAGATTTAGTTTTGAAGTTATACTGATTTGAAGTTTCATAGTATTATCTAAAATGACATATTTTAAGTTGCAATTTTGTATCAAAAGCATAGACGTGTCCAGACCTCAATGGCTGGGGAGGCCAGTTATAAAATTTAAATTTTTTACTTACTACATCGATCTATATTCTATATCTATATTTGTGACTTTTGTTTTGTTGTATGGAAATTATATAGCACCTGGAATTTTTTCACCTATTTTACATAAATATGTAAATTTGTATGACAACTGATAATCACAGTTGACAAGCAATGCTATTATTTATAAAAAAAAAACTATTTAAAATCAATACATAATGCCTTAACTGTTTACACATAACTTAAAAATCATAAATATAGTACTTAATTAATTGATTAAAATCAGGTAGATCCTACTCAATAAACATGATAAAAAAAATATAAAAAAAAATACAGTTAGGTATTTATCAGTTTGGTTAAACAAATAATTTATTAAAACACTACAAATAATAAAATCCAATCAATTAAAATTTTTAATTCAAAATTTCATTCGTCTATTAACTGGTTTTAGTATTTTAAAAGTTTCAATGACATCATCACTGTTATCAATAATTTGGCACATGCTGCTGCAGCTTATTAACAAAACAAACCGGCATTCTTCACAAAAACCCCCGGTCAATGGTTGTAAATGTTATCTACGAGTTACAATCGTGGTCATGACGAAAACTTTATACTCAGTGACATTGATAAAATTTCTTATCAATCGCCTACCGTTATTAACCATAGTATGTTGAAAGCTAATCAGAAAATATAATCACAGATTTTATATTATATAATATATTGATAATGAATATTTCGAAACTAGTTATCACGATTATATCTATAATCGTGAATAAAATATTAGACAAATTTATAGCTGTTTAAAATTTATAGTTTCAACCATGGTAGATTATAAGTCAAGAGGCCAAGAATTAAGTCATTGGGGAGGCCGGTGCCCACCCTGCCTCCCCCGTAGACACGCCTATGACCAATTCATAAATTCTTGTTTTCCATAAGCATATCGGATAAGTTATCGGATAATAAGTAAAACTAAATTTTTTTTTTTTAAAAAGAATAGGTATAATTCAAATCTATCAGTGGACCGTAAATAATAATTGGTCGAAGTAGTGAAGTAGGCATACGATCGTACATCCAAGTTTTAAATAAAAAAACAAATGACTATACGAAATAACGAAAAAAGTGAGAAGTAAGTATACGACGTATGCCCCCGTACAGTTTCCACCGCATCACTGATTATTATAGATAGCTGTTGCGCGCAAGCCGTTGACGGTGAAAAAAATTGTGAGTGTGGAATTCCTTTCGGGTGTTACCCGTCTTTATTTTTCAAAATTTTTTCGAAAGATAATGTCAACGGTAGAATACAAAAACCCTCGTTCTTGTATTCTTCATCATCATTCATTGTTATAGCGAAAAAAATATCTATATATCTACTAGCTGAATTACCCGTCATTGCCCGGATTAGATGGTTTTGTTTTAATTATTTTTTCAAACTTTATAGAAACTTTTCTGTACAGCTAGCTATAACGTAGCCACTCGTGCAACTTCATTTGCCCCCAGTTTTTAGTATTTACATATTTTACATATTTTATTTGCTTAATCCATTTTATATATTTACAAAATATACCATAGAGTTTGACATTGATACTCCACCTATGGTACACAAACTTCTGCAGAAGGTCAATTATTCATACACTTCTCAGAAGGTTTTAATGGTCAATTATTCATGAACTTTGATTTTTTCATTTTAAAAATATTGTGGGAGGGTTGGAGGGGGGGGGTGAAATTTTCGGGTTATATGTTATGATATGCGAAAAATCTTGAAATTATGAAAAAAATTTCCTTGAACTCGATGGCAGCGTCACCTACCGGGCCCAATTGTGAATCTGAACTATCCAAAGATCCACTGTAACATACACAAACAATTTCATTAAAATCGGTCCAGCCGTTTATGAGGTGTTTGAATACTTACATTCAAGAAAGAGTATATATTTATAATAAGATATCTATGTATATATAAAACGTTAACCGGGCGACTCGAATATGATATAATATAATCAGTATACAATTTACACGTGAAATTTTGTTTTTTGGCCATTTCAACCACTTGAAATCAAAATTTTTCAAATCCTTTCTCATTGCACGCCTAGACTATATGATACAATTAATGAAAATTAAATGAATCGACTAAATGAAGATGTCAAGTCGCTATAGCTGTCACAGTTTAGTCCTTGCGTTGATTATGAATCAGTCAGTCAGGACTTCTTCTTTTAAATAATATACAGATTATCACTCTAAAACTATAGTATCGTTCAATACTATAATATTATGCTGTACTACTCTATTCAGTTTAAGTTTACATCGAAACGCGCATGTGAAATTAACGATGTCGGCGAATAGCTGCTCTGTTATTGGCTGTTGTCAATTGTTAAAAAAATTTACAATTTCTTCATTGGAGAGGGGTGCGGGGTTGCATTCATGACTCATTAAAAATAAAGTGATTCGAATTTAATAATGAGTAAATATTGTGTTTTTAAATAAAAAAAAACCCTGTATATTATGCAAAATATTAATAACATTAGTCTTTAATTATTATTGATAATATTACAAAATATCGATTAAAGTTGGAGGAGGAGTTAGATCGTTAGGATAGGTTAGGGTCGACTTTTTTACAGGAAAATTAACTATTTTAACCTCTTCGTCCACATATTAAATTTTATCATATATATGCTTCTGAACTCTGTGTAAAAGTGTAATTTGAAAGTGTTATGTATCTATCTTTACAATTTTTTATTTTTTTCATTTTTGTACGTCATTACAGTACCGAATATTCGCGGTAATTATCCGAGAAGTCATATTAAAAGAGACAATTTGCCGGAATAGATCAATAATTAGTTCCCAGGGGGAGGTACATTTAACCGTTAAAAACTCATTATCCGTTTAAACGACCGTCGTATTTAAGTACAGCTCGCCATGATGTGACGGATATTAATTTTCGGAGTTACGCCCGACCACTTGGCACCACCCTTTTAAGAACACCTTTTTATACACGTTTTTAAGTATACATGAAAAATTACATATTTGCATAAAAAGTAAACATTTTGGAAATATCTCACATGATATTTGAATAGTATTTTCTCCTGCGAAATTTCATTTTTAAAAGCAAAACTCTAATATTGTATTATATTTTAGGTATTAGGTAGGTATATACTGAATAAGTATACATTTATTTATTACGCTAAATATTATTTTTTTTCCTGTGTGAAATGCACAAAAGTAGTATAGCCAATAAAAAATGAAAGTAGGTATTTTTCAATAATATGATATTATTATACACTTAATTATATTAATTATTAACAAATATATAAATTAGGGTTAAATCTATTAAATAGAATATTTTTCCAAATATTTGTCTGTATTGTATATACCTACCAACTAATAATTTAAATACTATAATAATAATTATAAAATATATTAAATTATTAAAAACATAATAAATATAAAAAAACTATAATAATAAACAATTACTGTTACATTTAAAATTTTTATATTTTGAAAATATACATTATACTTCATCGCAATTTACTTTCAACATAAGGGTTGGAACATTAAAGTTTTTTCAGTTCCGATTTTGGTTTTATAAAATGTAGATTTTAAGGATTTTGTTTAGATTAAAATCCTTTTAAAAATATTAATATAGGTTTTAGTTAGATGAAGTATTTAAATTTCCATTCAGTGACTTATCATATTGACCTATCTATATATTTTTAACTAGGTTCCAATCTCTGATTAAAAATGTATACTGACATTTATTATATAATATTTTTATATTTAAACGCAAAATATTATCATATTTAATTATTAATATGTTAAATATTAAAAGATATACTTACTTAACCAACAATATTCATTTAAATATAAAAATTTCATACCTGTATTTATTTTATTATAATATTATAACATATATACTCAATATAGGTATACAATTAAATATTTATTAAATATATCATAAACATTTAATACATTTTGCTTTTAATTAAAAAAATTCATTTTGTTCCTTTAAATCTTTTAAAAATCAATATCCGATTAAATATTTATTGATTTAAAACAGTCGAACGCTCAAATACAACATGCAATTATTAGAAAATATTTACATTTCACGATATAGAATATGGAGAAAAAAGTGCATAAATTATTAGTTTAATATCTAACAAGTTTGAATAGCGATCGTGCTAAATTCCAAGTTTCTAAATGCAATTTAAATAACCGACTATATAATATTCTATAAACAATTTGTTTAACCTACAATGATTACGTATATAAATCTAAAACCAACAAAATTAATGACAAATATTGTAAATATTTATATTGGTAATCACAGCAACGAATTCATTTTTATGTTATATTTGTATATTATATATGTATAATTAACATACACGCGGATGTTAGATGAAAAAAAACACACACACACACTCTTTAATCGTTCTGGATTTTCCGTTTTCTTTTTCCCCGGTGACCACGATTTAAGATATACTGATTACTCATCGAATACCGATTATGTGATCCAAAAACTGACACTCCGTAAAACCACTTGCAGCGCCCCTAGCGGTAAAAATTATAAAACAGTGTCGCCAAATGCAGGGAATATTAGTAATAGTTGTACCATATATATACATAATATGTATATTATAGAACGAAAAAGCGCAAAAATTAAAAATTTGGCGCCATCATTTCAAAATAAACATTGATAATCACGACTATGTTGATAATACAGCTCGTAATACTGCTAGGAGCGCTAGTAGTGGTTTTTTTGTCAGCTGAACTAGATTCTCAGGTTATAAGTCGCATTAGTTTACTATTTAACATGGGCCGATGAGCAACCCATATATCTTAAGTCGTGCTGGTCACTAACGTATACGTTGCGCGACCACCGCCCATTCGGAAACCAGTATATTTTAAACTATTATCACAAGTTTTCAAATTTAATTGGCTACCTATATTGCTATAGATCAACATTGCAATGATTTATGTTTATACATCTACAATAAGCTTATATTTTCCATTAAAACTCTTCGAAAGTTTTAAAAAGTTTGTAAAAAAAAAACCACATTTCGTCATAAAAATCACTTACATTTTATATTATAATATATTATATAATTATTTTGGAACTCCCAGAACTATTATTACCGTATATTGGTAATTATAGTTTAATAAATCTCGTGATTAGATTTTTCGGAGTATATACATAGTTCATAATTCGTAAAATTTTTATATTATCACATTTTTAATATATTTAGCCAAAGTCTATTTTTAAGGAAAATAACGTATTTTGTTTAGCGTTATAGAACCGTTTAGGAATTATTTCAGGAATTATTATATAAAACCGCGTGTGGGCTTTTTACAACAAATGCAATAAATCTAATTAGAGCTTAAAACCCAGTGATGGTGTAGAATCTGTAGATTACACTGTAGATAAATCATTGTGAAAATATGACGTCATATAACTGTTACTGAAATATTATATGTGTGCCGACTACTATATATACATACATATAAAGGATGACAAATGCTCTCTAACATTCAGATTCGTTTAGATCTGCCGATGCCAATATTTTATATAGTCGACTAAATTTAAAATATATATACTATATTATATATAAGTATCTATATATCAGGGACTGAAACCGAACCGAAAAGAACTGGTTCTATAACCGGAACAATTTTGGGAACCGGAACCAAACCGATACTTTTTTTTTCGGAACCTATAAATAATAAAGGTTCTTCTTTTTAAATTTCAAAATATAATTTAATAAATAAATAAATAATTATCATCTAGAAAATGATCTATATAATATCTTGGGATTTTTTTGTAATTATTGTAATTCAATCAAGTATTATGTTAATTCCAATATTATACCAAAGTTTTGTATTATTATTGTAGTATGTGTATTTATATTATTATGTAGCCCACGACTAGCATTAATGTAGTATTGAATTTTGAGGCAAACGCATACTTAACAACCGTTTGGCAGTGGCCAATGTTTTCAGCATGTACCTTACTAAAAAACCACGATTTAATATATATATGGGTTGCTCTTCGGCTCATGTTAAATAGTAAACCAATGCGACATATAAACTGAAAATCTAGATCAGCTGACAAAAAACCACTACTAGCGCTCCTAGCAGTATCACGAGCTGTATTATCAACATAATCGTGATTATCAATGTTTATTTTGAAATGATGGCGCCAAATTTTTAATTTTTGCGTTTTTTTCGTTCTATAATATACATATTATGTATATGTATATATATATATGGTACAACTATTACTAATATACCCTGCATTTAGCGACACTGTTTTATTATTTTTACCGCTAGGAGCGCTGCAAGTGGTTTTATGGAGCGTCAGTTTTTGGGTCACATAATCGGTATTCGATGAGTAACCAGTATATCTTAAATCGTGTACAAAACTCAGGGGGTGGCCATTGGCATAAAAATGTGAAGTAAGGAAAATAGCAAACTACAGTATGACCATGTGTAAAAAAAAAATTGTGATAAAAATATTCTATTGTATTTCCTATTCTGATTATTTGTTATCAGGATCCGCTCGCAGTGAAAACACACGTGCTCACTGAGTACTGTTTTCACTCTCGATTTTCGTACGCCCTGTGTTTGTTGAATTTCGAGTTTGAATTATTATTCGTATATTTAGCTGTGTTACGTTTAAAATATCTTCAGTAAGTTGTTAAACTATATTCAATTGTAACGTGTAAGCAAAATAAAAAAATTGTCCTAAATGTGTTATGTGAATTTGATAAACAAATAGATAATAATTGATAAAAATCAGTCCAACTTCAAACTAGACGAATACGGTATTTCACTCCCTCATATAATGTAACACTGCAATTCGCTGTTTTGATTACTTCATATTGCTATGCATACGAGTATATTATGTAAAGACATTTTTATATACTCTATGACAAAACTAGAGGTAGAAATACTATGCGGGCAGTGACGCCCGGGAAAAAATGTAAAATTACCCAAATTAAAATTTTTAAAAGTTGGAATACTTCCTTGAAATATACAAATAAGCAAAAATAAAAAAAGGTCATTAACTTTTTTCGTTGAAATACTTCCCAACAATGCAAATAAGCTCATCGACTATCATAATATAATAGTTATCACTATTATATTTATGTGTATTATAAACCTTCAAATATTTTACGACAGGCAAAATATAATATTTTATATATTATTTCAAACTGACGAGAACCGGAACCGGAGCCACACATTTTTTTAACCGGTACCGAATCAGAACCGTTAAATTTGTCCATTAAAAACCGGAACTGGAACCAGTATCGATAAAATCAAAAGGTTCCAGTCCATGCTATAGGTATATGTTTTTTTTTCTAATATTCTTATATATTTGGGATATATAAATAATTTTATTTTATATATTATGATTATATAATTATAGTTATATTATATCAACCTAAGTAAAAAGTTCGTATTTAAAATTTTAAAGGATCAAAGAAAATGGTCTATCAAATTTAGTAAAGTAAAAAATGAATAGTTTTCCAGAAATAATCAATTATTAATGTTATGAAATCTAATTTTTAGAAATAGAACATTTTGTGGAAATTATTATGTTTCAGAGAGTACAAAATAATTGAGGTACCTATAATCGAATTCAGGAAAAATTATCTACGATAACTTAAGAACTGGAATCAAAAATATTAGTATTAAATAATACAGTTATAAATTTTTCTACTTTATATTTATTAGCAAGATCCATTCTAAATAATCAAATATGATAATTCCTGAAATTTATTTCATTATAAATTATAGTATTTATTTCCATAAGAATTGTGGCAGTTCTTATAATTAATCATATACCTATTATTCTAATAATATATTGACCCAAACTTTTTTTGTGAGTTCCAATCGATTTTTGTTTTTACCATTGTTGCTTTCTCAAAAATTGGGAGAGTATTTTATTGAAATACAAAAAAACATATTTATTTGAATAACAAAGAAAAATCCAATTTTAATTCTACCAATAGCAATTAAATTACAATATTTTTATTTATCTAATTATATTTATAAAATATTTTAAACTCAGTAATCAAATTTTTTATTATTTTCCATTAAATCATCAAATTTTAAATTAAAATTTAATCTGTACATCCTTAAGAGAATGTCACACCCGTCTAAGAGACGACGGAAATCAAATTAACGCACTTCCAATGCTATGCATTGTAGAATTATTGTAAAAAAAAAAAAGAAGATAAAATTTTAAAGTATAATCGTAAGCAAGTTTTTAAAATTTTATTTGTAAGATTTATTCATTTTAATTTTTTTTTTGCTAAGCTCACACTAATTTTCTCTTTTTTTCTGTAGTGGTCATACACCTTTGAGATATACCAACAAGACTGCAGTTTAGCTAATTGTTTAAAATTATACGAATTCTGCAATGTAATTACATTTTAATATAAATTTTAAGAAATTTATTATTCTGACGATGGTATTTATTCAAAATTATAAATTCAGTTTTTCTATAAATGGAAATACATTTTAAAACCAGAAATATTGTAATTATCCGTATTTTTTATACACAAAAAAAAATAAGAATTGATTACTTAATGTACCTACATAGATATAATATATATATATATATACCACTGTAGATTTATCCTAAATTTAAATTTTGTTTATTAAATTTGATTTTTTATACAACAAATACAATATATATATATATATACCTATTTTATGTTATTAGTTAAAAACGATTGACTGTATATTATTTATTTATTTAATGGAATGTATGAATTTAATTAAAATATGTCTTGATATTGTACTTAAATTAAGTAAACAGCCTATTCAGCAGTTCTTATTTATATTAAAAATTATTATAATTTATTCATTCAATTTTCCTCAAAGGAATGGATTTATTGGGTACTAAAAGAAAATATATGTAAAGAACAACAACAGAAAGTAATACTATTATATAAATTAAAATTTTTCTCCTGATTTAAATGGTGCTCTCTGTGAAGAAAATTAAAACAAAATAAATTAACGTTACGCTTGTATCTATCAAAAAACATATTTTATGCTATTTAAACTTAAGGGCGGATTCAGTTGTTCTGAACCGAAAAGAAACGGTAGATTTATTTTAAAAGTAATCAGATTTCGTATAATAAAATAATATTTATAAACATTTTTCATTCGTTGATGTTAATTTTTGAGGTAGAGTACTGAAATACATACATACCATTAAATATAATAATATGATTATGCTCTAGTTGTTTAATTTAGGTTAAGTCGACGACTCAAGTCAAGTGGCATTTTAAAAGCCGTATACTTAAGGATAACGATATCGACTACAATTCCGATATTCGAATGCTCTATATAGGTAGTTGGTAATGTTATATTATTGAAGTTTACATTTAATAGTTTTAAGTTTGTAATATTATTTTAGATGATTCAATAAAAATTCAAAAAAAAAAAAAAAGAAAAATTTTAGGCTGCACCGCCTCATCTTTTCATAAAAAAAAAAAAAAATATTGTATAAATGAATGGAATAAATTATTGAAATATTGAATAATTCTCCTAAATACTTAATTTTGCAAAAATAATTTTAAATAATTTTAGTGAAATGTCAGTGAACTTGTCTTACGTTTGTTCGTTGGAAATATATTACTTTTACTTTTCTCATTACTTTTTAATATACCTATTATATTATATATCTATCTATAATAGGTATAATATTATCGATGGCCTTACTATTGTCCATTTAAATATTAAGATCATAAAGAAAAATAGATTATTTAAAAATTAAATGAGATAATTTATTAAAATGTATAATGTTTGACAATTTTTAAATTAATAGACAATTATCAAGATATAAGATGAATCATAACTTCTTATCAAAAACTGGTGAAAAGAAGTATATTTTATTAAAATGTAAATTAATTATTATAATTATATAAAATAAATAAATTATTTTTAAAATATTTGATTGACTTTGTGATATGTATACAGATCAGTAATTTAATTTTTCCAACCTAGAAAAAAAAACCTGTCAAAATAGAAAATTTCGTATTTAACAAAATTAATTTATGTTATTTTATTTAAACCAATGATTTGGTTGTACTAATAATCAATATTATATTTAGGTATTTATATTATAACTAAAAATATGTATTTATATTTTCAACAATTATTGAACATATTGTGCTATTTATTGCAAATTTGGTAACTACTACAAAATTTCAGACAATTATAGCTGATTACTGAGTAATCAAATTGAAAATTAATAAATTTTTATTATTTTATTATTATATTCGGATGATTTAGTTAACTCTAAAAATAAATATAAATAAAATAATCGAATTCTCCTAACTTTAACCAAGTAGGTTATTTTCTCGTTATAGTTTTACACATTCTTTCAATATAATATACACTTTAACGATTACATTTTTTTTTCCTTTTTTGACAAGGCGTTATTAGGATCTGCCATATGAGTGTCAGCGTTTTTTGCGTTTTACGATAATTCATTGGTAGCGGAACACATGACTTCACGTTATTTGAAGTATGAAACGGGTACCGTTCGCCAAAACGAACAGCTTGTTAACAATTAAATAGCAGGCGAACGATACTTGTCCGTCGACGTCGTCGAAATGCTGAATCGGCAAAAACAATGTCAGCACGGTAATCTTTAGCAGAATGTCCAACTTAAATAGGTGCCGAAAAAGAGAAAAAAAAAAATAAGTATCGATGATCGAAGAAAAAGTTCATTTGTATTTTTCACCAACTTTCTTCATATTCATATTACACGTATATACCTATCTATATTATTCAGTTGATAAGAATAATTATAATAGGTACTATACCTACTTAGCACGGAATAAATAAATCGCATCAAAAAACAAAAACTACATTTTCTATCAAAAGTCCCGTATTGAATGGCATAAAAGTAAACATTTCTATCTAATAAAAATAACTCAATTACCGAAACGGTTAATTTCAATTAAATAGAACACAAAATTTTATTACAGTGTGTGGTTGAGATACCTTATAACCATGTTCATTGATAAGGAAAATAATAATTTCAAGGTTATGTTGTATTTATTTCGATCTTTTTTTCTGTATTGCACCTTTTATGAAACTCGATATATAAAAGTCTAAAAATATAAGGATGCTTTTTTTTTTTTTTTTTAATAAATAAACATTATCATAACGACAAACAGTAATAATTAGTATCATAAAATTGTATTCAATACCTACAATAAATACACACGGCAGAATAAATAGGGTCCATCTAATTATTCTAATTGATACATATAATGATTAAAATGGTTTTATCTAAAGTCAATTATAACTTTGTTAGTGGGTATAATATGTTTTCTTCAATGAACATTTTAAACATAACAATGTATCTTGATTATATTGTTAAGAATAGAATGAATATTAATCATAAGTTCTGATTAATTATTAATATAGTTTGAATAAACGGAACTTTATCTAAAGTTTTCCACCAATTTTGTTTCAATAGAATAAGCATAAAAAATTATTCAAACTTTCAGACCTTCGATATGCTATTCTGAACAACATTTGATTTCGAGACACCATCGTCAAAATCCTTTGTTCTCGTGATTCACGTTTCTGAGACCTTGAACGCATGTGTATCTGGTTGATCTAGGTATCTTGGTCTAGGTCTAGGTATCTTGATCTAGGATCTTGGGATCTAGGTGAACGTAATCCAGCAACTTGTCGGAAAAAAATCATATATTTTGAGATTTATCGGGAAAACTGTACACAAAATAACGCGGAATTTAAATTAGAGATAACTCGCAGTCACTTTAATTTCTTTTGTTATGGTCGAACAGGTATCGGGAGGTCGTTAATCGTAAAACTGTAAACCGTTTCTATGTTCATGTGTGGTACTTAATATATTTTCATCCGTGTCGCTTCTGTAGTGTTCTGTGATTTGATGGACTCACATATTATACTAAGCATACGACTTTTTAAATATTTTTGGTCCTTTCAGTTGGTCATTTAATGCATCTTTCTAACGAAACATGTAAAATAAAAAATATAATTTGTAAAAAAGACATATTATCTGTATACATTATATTATAATTGGTTTATATTTAAAATTTTCAACAAAATGAATTGAACGTTGTCATTAAATGTTATATCTATATATATATATATATATATATGTTCCCACTAATTATATTTATACAAATATAGTTAACTATAGTTGTACAAATATATAGGTTATTTACCTATACATTATGGCAAACAGAAAATAATTATATTTTTGCCTCTCTAATCTCACCGTAAAATAATGGTTAGATTGTGAGACTAATGATAACGCTATCAGCACTATAATGAATATGTTTTCATTTCCATATGGCTTGCATTAAAAATTTCGGGACGAGTTGAATGATAAATTATGATAACAGTAGAATATTGTAATTATTTAATACTGCAACTTTTTGTAGAGTTTATGCATTATGCTAAATAAGGAAAACTTCAGAAAACCTATTATTATATTAAATTACTATTTTTATTATTTAAAATTTTGAATTTCAAGAATTCATTTATTTACGTAAAAATAATAATAATATTTGTAACTTAGAATAAATTTAATTGACATATCTAGTACAATTGTTTTAATTTTATATATATTTTTAAATAGGTAATTTAAATTTGGTGATTTACAATTTGATCGTGGTGCTATTAGCATCAACACGTTGCTACATTGCTTTATACCCTAATACGTATCTGATATTAAACGACATTTTATTTTAATCTTAGCGAAATAATGTATTTTTTTGCATTATCCTTTTTTGTACACTTAGATTCCTGTGTAAATAAGTGTATAATTTATTTGGTGATCTGTATCTTAATTATATTACCGCCCACCTCGTGAGTCATAACATTAATTAAAATGATAAATTTCAGTCCCAGTCTTGTAAAAAAAAAAAAAATAGTTTGAAAAAATATTTAAATACATTTGAAAGTATTTATTTTAATTAATTTAACGGAAACATTTGTATAAGTATACTATAATACTTTCAGGACTCTTGCGAATATTTTGAGATTTAGGTTAATTTAACCTACAGGGTGAAATTCGATTAGATAATATTCGTATTATTGTATATTATATCAGATAGATAGTACCATAGATTACGTTTCCGTATATAAAGTTGTATGAATATTGTTTAAATGACAGTAGTCAATATCAAAATTGTTACGATTCGATGGAGATGTATACTATCTCGGATATAGATTTAATAATAAGAATTTGTAAGACGGGACAATTTAACGTAATATTATATTGAGTTAATATGATCAAAGACAATATAGGGAACAGAATATTTCAATATAACTTTACTGACAGACAATTGTCGACAATAAGTTTATTGTTCCATATGTTAAATTGTTTGTACTAGGTATGTATTGTTGGAGGATGTGTTAGCGACATAATATCGACTGGTGAAACTGTAAAACGCAAAAAGGGACTAATAAGCGACATTTTCACTATTTTTCAGCAGAGCAAAAACAAAATTTTCATATGTTCTTAAATATTGCATTGGGGTTTTGTTGTCATTAAAACATTAAGATTGAGGTTAGTATTTTTTTGCTGTTCGAAATCGTGTTACTTTATGGCCCTATACTTTAATGTTGTTGACATTTTATGTGTATTTTTAATAATATGATTAATGAATTAAATGAAAACTTATATATATTTTTTTTTTTTGGTACATAGCCCTTATATATAATTTTTACTTGTGGCGCAATAATTAACGGAGCAATATTAGAAAACACGATGTGACTGTATGACGTAGAAATAAATTCAGATCTATAAATGAAAACTTTAAAAAAAAAAACCTGATAATTATAATTAATTATATATAAGATTATAAGTGATAACAGTATAGATGCCAAGCATCACGTGTTTGTCTGTTGGCCAACAAAACTTTTGTTAGAGTCGCTTATACCACAAAAATATCGCTTGACCCCTACATTTTTGGCTTTTCTGTAAATTAACGTGGCTTGTAACAAAAATTGAAAATTAAATATCTCTGTACAAAATGGTCAGAGGAACACTAACTCTTGTGCTTTTGAAAGCTAAGATTTTTGGTTATCACGTATAGTATATATATATATATATATATATGTACTGTATCGATTAGCCCCTAAATGTCGCTGAACTCTGGTCCAAGTTTGGAAACTTCAATATTTTTTATTTCCGGTTCCAATTCGGATTTATGAAAAAATAATGAGATGAGATTTTTGTTTCGGGATTATGTCAAAACAAATTTTAAATACAATTTAAACTTTCCCTAAATATAAGCTATATAAGATATTATGTAGGTATGTTGTTAAAAAGTTTAAAGAATTCTATTTATCTTAGAAATTCTTCAATAAATTATAATTTTGAATACACAACCAGTTCTTCTTAATTCAGCTCCTATATAATCCTCCTATACCCCTATATTATATTATAAATGGACAATGTAAAAATAAAACGAATTAATTTTGTTTGTTAATTATTACTATTAATTATTAATATGTTAGTATTAAAATGGCAGCCTTTGAGAAAATAAAAAATATACAGAAGATTATAAAATATCGTGATAAAATAAAAGTTTTCGTATTGTTTACAAATTGTATTAATATTGAAAAAAAATTGTGTTTTAATAAGTCGATTGCAGCAGCTGCGCGATTAAGTGAATTTTAATTAATTATTATTATTATTTTTTTAATATTTCTGACAAATTTATTCTTCGATATTTATTATAACATCGATTTCCATTGTCATGGGTTCATTCAAATAAACACAGAAAAAATGTTTTACCCGTGCGAAGGATTAACCGAATGTTTTATTTATACATTAAACTCTGTTTTAAAAGTACGTTTTATATACAACAATGGAAACAACGTAACAATAAAACTTGCCACTTTATATTATATATATAAAATATACATTTGCAAAGGTGTCGAGAGTTTTTTTCACTCAAGGATTTTTTCGATCCTTTTCGTAGGTACTCAATTTTCGATATTACCTATTCCCGAAGTCCTGACTGAATTTTCATCTTGTACCTATGTTTTCTCTAAATTCGAGCGAAAATTTTTAAAAAAAACATGTATCGTTCAAATATACATTAAATTCCGATTGACATTAACATCGAATTGGATAAATTTCGCATTTTAGATGTATTAGCTAGTATTTTTTTTTTTTTTTATATTAGAACAATTATTTATCGAAAAACAGAATGCAAAAAATACCTCAATATTAACCACATCAAAAAAAAATAATCGTTTTATTTAAAACACAAATTCTGTGCGATTCCACCTAAATAAACTATAATTAATGCATGTTTTCTTAATTAGAAAATACGCAAATAATATATATATATATATATATTGGTACGTACCTGTATAATTCATCCAAATGAGTTTAATGACGTTCGTTTTGATGTTGTTTGTTCTATATAGGTGCTTCACCACCAGCGACGACTATACAGTGATATGACATATAATATGACGTATAATGTTTAATCAAATCGACTAATTATTAATTAATCAATTATTTCTTGCATCAAAATATCGTAGTTTTCAAAACATAATTACACATAATATATAAAGTTTAAACTTTTTAAATTTTCAACACTTTAATGTTCAGTATTTTGTGTAGTTTTTTTAAAAAAATATTTATGCATAAAAAATGATTAACCTCAAATGTTTATTTTATTTCAACTAAAAAAAAAATCTTTTATAGAAATTAAAATAATATTTACCTATAATATTAAAAACTTAAACAACTGTTGACTATAAGACAAAAGATATCTGAAACCAAAAAACTAATCTAATTAATTACGTAGGTAACTGTAATGTTGAAGCCATTTATAAAAAACGAACAGGTAAATAAATAAACCGAATATTATATTCTAAATTAACAATTTTTAAATGTAAACATTTTTTCATTAAAAAAAAACAACTGTAGTTTAAAGGAACCGATTTAGTATACATAAATATTTTAAGAATTAACTACAAACTCTAGTGTAACTGAGGAGACTATATTGTTCATATTTGTTCGCCTAAGGACTAAGGAGTTGTTTAAAAATCTCATTTCTCGTGCTTAACGGATTGAAAAACACGACTTGAAAAACTTAAAATGATTATAAACATTTTTTTTTTATTAACTATGACATAATAACATTTCACCAAAAAATATATACGTGTTTATAAAACACAACGTCTAATAATGTCTTAAGGAAAACAATTGCAATTCATGTTTAAAATAGTTAGGGAAAACTCAAACGGTGAGTATAACAATAATGGTTCTATATGGTTCAATACGATTTTTTTAGTTGATTTATTATATAAAAACAATAAACTAATTCCGTAAAATGTTTTAAAACGATGCGTTTTTATAATCAATTATTGAAAAAAAAAAAAAACAACCGCAATTAAAACATTCATAGTTCAATGAAACGTTTCATATTGATGAACGTGTTAGACGTATATAACGACGATATTTATCTATAACATATGATAAGGTTATTATCAGCGGGGGTGACTACTATCATCATAATACAGTACGAAGATGGCAATATTGTGTTGGGTCGATGAGAACGGAAAAAAAAAAAAAATAATAATAATAATAATAATAATAATGAAAAAAATAAAATAAAAAGCGATAAATAACGTTTTATTATATATATATATATATAATATTATCGGATTGTCGTCGTTGTTTGGTTCGGTGCGGTCAGTCGGATTCGGTTCGTCAGAAAACCGTGAGAATCCTAATATTCCGTGGTCCCATAGTAAATTTATTTTCTTTCTTTCTCCCGCCCTTCCGTCGTACATTTTTCCGCTCATATTTTCGCGTTTTTATACGGCGTATAGAATATAATATAAAAAACGTACAATATATACACGTATATTTATCGGTCGTTCGTAGCAGGTGGACCGTTTAACAGGTGCGTGTGTTTACGTGGCGTATAATTTATGCCGTACAAATGCGACGACGCAAAGAGGACGACGCGTCCCTGTTCAATATAATGGCGAAGAAAAAATGAAAATAAAATAAATGTCGTATAGGTTATACCTGGTTAGAAATATACAGGGTATCCCGGGAGAATCCGCACTAATCGTTTCGATATTCAAATATTCGAGCTACAAAGTACTCAAATTCGAATATTTGGATACTGTATACCGGCAAACCGGTTGGCACGTCTGCAGAGGGAATAGCCCTGCGGTGCCGCGACTCGGTCCGTATTGGTGAGTGCGCAATAGCCAGTACATTATTAAAGGGCCCATCGAATACGTCCAATGTGTTAACGCGTTAAAAAGCGATAGAAGAATATTTATTTATTTATTTATTTATTTGTAATTAACGCCAATCGGCAATTATAATAATGTACATTGTATATATATAAAGATTACAAAAACAAATTAAATGTGATAAAACGGTTATTTGCACATAAAAATACATATTTATATAGAAAAAGAACCAAATAACGCTAATAATGGTCTAACAGGTTTACTTGGCGTAACATTCTATGAATGGGATGATTGTGACCGTAAGCTGTTTTGTGAGTTGGCACAGCGAATAGCTGCTGGTGATTTCTGGCGCTGTGAGAAGGAACACGGAAGGAAATTGAGGAAAGGAGATCAGGAGCATCTATGAAACCATTTAGAAGGGAGAAAATGAAGTTGGAATCGGCATCGAGGCGCCTGGTGGAAAGACTAGGAATTTTTAAAGTGTTACGAATGAGGGAATAATCGTGGGGAGGATTAAAAGAATAAAGGTTATATGGACTATTAGTAAAAAAAAATTGTTCAGTTTCGAGCCAATCGTTGTGATTTGACAGGGGTAAAATCACCAGCGCCCCCAGCATCCCCGGTAGTTGCGGCACTGGTCAAGAGCCGGATAATTAGGAAGAACTGGTTATGGGACCGGTTTGTGAAATTTATATAAATTAGCAGAATCCAAAAATTGTATTTAATCGAAGAACCCCTAGAGAAACCGAAACCAATATTAACCCGTCAAGATGCCGTCACTTTGTGACGTTCGTCGTCGACATATTCATCTAACGAGCGTGTACAAAAAAAATTACGCTACTTACAGTTTTCATGTTATCGCATAAGCAAAATTTTGGAAATGAGACGTCTATTATAAAATGTTTACGAGAAAATCAGTATCGAGGACGTGTTCAATAATTATATTTTTCCCGACAAACTAGTCGCAGCGTTTAAAATTTTAAATATATCCATGTAACTCTATTGACAAATCATTTTTTTTTTTCAATTGGCTACTAAACACTTTCAAAAATATTCTCCTCTGTACATTTTTCGGTAGACATTTTATCTTTAAATTAAACCTAAATTCAGGGTGGTGAATTCAAAGTATCATCGTTTTTCCTATATTACTCGTTAGAAAGACAGCTAAAAAGCAAATTAAGATAAATATATAGAATATATAATGTTAAAATGTTATACGTTTGTTAAAAGTATGAAATATAATAATTAAAAAAACCTGTTCTCACCGGAACTCGAACGTTTATTTACTATTTTGTATAAGAACCGGAACCGACATCTTAAAACATCATTTTTATAAAACCAGATCTAAACTAGGAAAAGCTTTCAGATTTAAAATACGAAAAAATTTTGAAAGTAGGTATTTTATGTTATCTTTTGTATTTTTTACAAAAATTAAATCAAGTTTAAACCAAATAATAGTTTCAATATAATTAATCAATTAAGCTTAATTAAAATAATTATTATAATTTTTACATTTAAACATAACTTGAAAAATTTTAATATTACTTTTCTTTACTAGATTATATGTATATAATTAATTTATAAAAAGTACGTATATTCTTATTATATTATGAAATATTCACATTTTAGAATATATTCAAACCATCATTATTATTTATAGGAAATTATCTTGGAGCACATTGTATAGAGTATATATACATCCCAATAAACAATACCTATTATACATTTAGTGTGGTATATTTTATCAGTATTTCTTTTGATAACGTGACGATGAATTTTTTTCTCATTAATTTTTCAACACCTCACAACATGTGTCTATCCTCGTTCTTAAACGATTTTATAACCATCTAAATGAAATCGTATTAAATTGCAATTGTGACTCATAGAGATTTTCATACAAAATAAATACCTATTCAACGTAGAAAAAAAATGAATATTTATGTACCCATTTATAACGGTGTTAGGGGAGAATGGGGAAAGGCGATAATCATAGCTAAAACTTAGTTTTTTGGCAAACGGATGGTTTCAATTATTTTCCAACTAGTACAACGTAAAAATGTACGTGTGGTGTCCAACAAATATAAGTTTCAGATTTTTAAAATAAATTTAAATACAGGTTTTTAATGTTTTTTTTTTTTAAAAAAAAGTGGAAATGACCACCATTCGGCCCTTACACCAGACTAATGATACAATCCATGTAAAAGAATATGGAAATGGGAAAATTACTTTTTTAATTACTCAGTAATCTGGAAGGTATTTAATATCAAACTACAACATATTTGGTAAGGTATAATTTGTTTGAAATACGTACTCAATGATTGTAATTAGATATATTTATTATATAATAGATAATATATGATAAACTGAAATTATTTTGTCTTTTATTTATATTTATATTAATAGTATACCTTTTAGTGGGTGTTTTGACATCGACTAATTTTAAAGATCAAAAGAGAAATCCTAGATTATTATTATATTTTTTTACATCATAATATAAATGGTATTTTATTAAGTTTTTACTTTAAAAATATTTTATACGATAAACAATTTAATATTTTAGATATTTCATTATGCCACGTGCAGAAAAGTTCCGTGCCGGCGGGTATGTTTATTTTATATTTATTATTATTAATGTATCTAGATATATTATGATTCCAATGTATTTTATTAACATTTTGAATATTTACACGTACGTGAAGTAACTCCACGACATTGTCCTACTAACTGGTGTCAATATTTAGCGACTAAAATTCTTAATTGACCAATTAATGTTGAAAAATTTTAATTAATAATTTTAATTTTTCAACACTTTCAACAACGAAAAGACTTATATTGTACGTCTATTTGTAGCCTGTACTTGTTTTTATGTGATTATACTTAGCCAAGATTCATTAAAATGTGCACTTAAGGACTAAAGTAACAGTTTACGACGAAATTACTGGCAAGGTGACAATTTAATGTACACATAGCCACTTAATCCTGGCAATAACAAAAATGTGTACATGCATCTTTGCATAATTTGCGGACACTAGCCAGTGGTTGAATTGGAAAAAAAAAATAAAGACGGACTCTGAGCTTAGTTGAAAAATCTGCGTTCCGGAATATATCGTTAAAGAAAAATTAAGCCGTGGGGGGGGGGGGGGGGGGGGGGGGGGGGGGGGGGGGGGGGGGGGGGGGGGGGGGGGGGGGGGGGGGGGGGGGGGGGG
>JAIPRL010007140.1:0-24589 GCA_025469235.1 Pemphigus obesinymphae
ATACTCAGTGACATTGATAAAATTTCTTATCAATCGCCTACCGTTATTAACCATAGTATGTTGAAAGCCAATCAGAAAATATAATCACAGATTTTATGTTATATAATATATTGATAATGAATATTTTAAAACTAGTTATCACGATTATATCTATAATCGTGAATAAAATATTAGACAAATTGATAGCTGCTTAAAATTTATAGTTTCAACCATGGTAGATTATAAGGCAAGAGGCCAAGAATTAAGTCACTGGGGAGGCCGGTGCCCACCCTGCCTCCCCCGTAGACACGCCTATGTTACTGATAGCATATTATACTTGTCTCTTGGTCGAAAAAATTATCAGTCTTGGATTTACATTCGTGTGGTTATATTTACAATTACAGTCTACGGTGACATATTATTAAATTACCTACCTATATTACACTTATAAATAATAACAGCTGTTATAATAGGTAAGCAATTTATTATTTTTTATAATTTCATTAATTCTGCTCATTTATTAAATTTAGCAGTTTTAAAATCTTGTAGATTATCGGAAATCCTGGACTGTCTGTGGATCATTGATCAACTTCGTGATTTTTTTATTTATCCGAAAAGAAAATGAGTTTTAAACCAAAATATTGATAGTTCGTCAGAATCAATACCAAAAAAACATTAAAAAGAAGTTGTGAAACTCGTTGGATTGAAAGATATCACTCAATTCACGACTTTTTGGAACTATAAGAATATTTTGAAGAAGTATTAGCAGATATATCTTACTGAGACGATAGTGAAACATCAGAAAGAGCAAGACGTTTAAGGAGCTGTATATTAAATTTAGAATTTCTTATTTGCTTATTTGTTTTAAATAAAGTATTTGCTTTAGGCTTAGTATTATTGAAGTTTCTTCAATTTAAAAAGATTGATTTAAAGGAGGCCATGTTTTTAGCTCAAAACACAAAATAAGAACTTGAAGATATACGACTAAATGCAGACAAATATTTTGGGGAAATTTTCAAACAAGTAAAATGATTAACTATGAAAATGGATATTAAAATTAAGATGCCCAGAATTTCCAATAGACAAACTAATAAGTGTAACATTAATGTAAATAATCCTGAAATATATATCGAGTATCGATATTTATTCCATATATAGATAAATTTATCAATTAGTTGGAAGAAAGATTTACAAATCATCAAACTACATTTTTGAACTTTCATTCTTTATTTAAAGAAAACGGTTATGATGAAGATTTTATTAATCTCCAAAACAGTATGATGAAGATCTGCAAGAAATTGGAAATTGTGACGAAATATTTAAAAATGAATATAAACTTTGGCAGAGAAAACTAAAAAATTCAACTGAAGTAGAAAAACCAAAAAAATTCAATTAATGCTCTTTCTATATGCAATGAATCAATGTTTCCAAATATACATAAACTTCTTCAAATACTAGCAACTCTTCCAGTATCTACTGCCACCAACAAAAGAACGTTTTCTACATTAAAGAGAATTAAAACTTACTTGAAGAATTCTACATCAAAGGTACTAATTTAGTTATGTAATATTTATTCATTTTTATTAAATTAAAATATGTTATTATTTTTACAGGGAAGACTTAATGGATTAGCTATGCTCAATATTAGTAAAAAAAATGCAATTAAACCAGAAGAGGTTTTCACTGAACTCTCAAATAAAAACAGACGATTGGAATTTTTATTATAACTTTCTGTTTTCTATGTATACATATTACCCTATTACTTTATTGTGTTATTATACTAAGTTTTATTTTATTTATTTTGATAATATAGTTGAATTTGAAATATTATATTATTTTATATTACTTCAATGTTTTATATAAGCCCCCCCCCCAGAGAGAAATTGAAAATATGCCACTGACTATAACTACTAACTACACTGATGACATCTCCGTTGAATGAATATGTTTTGCCAAAAACTAATGAATATTTAGTAAAATTATTATTGAGACATTATTCATAAATTTTAACGTTTTTTTTTTAAACAAAACTAAATACAGGTACTTCTTTATCTAGTACAATTATTATATTAAGCTAAAAATATTTATTTGTAGCTTTAATTCCTAATTTTATTTCAATCCTTTTTTTCAGTAAAATAGAGATATTTTGAAAAATATTTGATATAAATTGAATTTTTAAACGCAATTATATATTTTTTTAAATTAATACAAGAATATTAAAAAAAAATAAATAATGGTTGCCATTTGAAAATCGAAAGTTGAGACTTGTAACTCATAAATTAAGTGGGACAAATTTTTGAAAAGTTAATTCAGATATGCGTATTATAGTATCTAACAATATGCAAAAATCAGAATTTAAAAATATTAATTAGGAGCCGAGAATAATGCAATGTTCCATACTTTTTGAACACTCTGTATACATAGTTGGTGGCTCAAACTAGTTTTGTTCGCGATGCTATATAATTTACACGATGTATTTTTCGCCGGAGAGGAAATAAAATAAGACTGCGCATGTGTGATCATACATGCATTTTTCAAGTATGAGTAACGGACAGCGCTGCAGTAGCCTCGCGACTGTGTGTAGAGTCATGGAACATTACGGAGTCGCCGCCGAGGAGTTGCTGAGCAGCTCCCAACGTGTGATGAGTGATAATATGTTGAATGTTCAATAATATTCATGGGCATGACAATAAAATTACTAAAACAGCGATAAATATATAATAATTATATACATAAAAACACGCTAATTTATCGAAATTTTGCTCGTGTGCCATTGTTCCTTAATACAAGCCGCTATTGTAAGTAACATAATGTACAGGCTATCGCAATAATAATAATATACGACACCATTTTAATCATTTGAAATAAAAATTAACTTTCAACCAGAAGAAATATAAAAGTTAAAAAAAATTTATAAGAAAGTTTTAATATGTTATAGTTATATATAAGTATAAAACATTCAAGTAAAATTTTTATTTTCAAACTTAAAATATTCAAGTATCAAAATTATTACTGTTTATGTATAATTTTAAATCAAATTCGACATAGGTACCTATATATTATTATGTGGAACCCATGAGTTAATTGAATTAATTAGTTCGTAATATCGACAAAAATTCCAAAAACATGGAATGGGAATTAACCACATAACAGGTATAACCATTTTTGATAATTTGCATTATATGAAACTGTGGTATTTAAATATAGAAACCTCTTTATTATCACTGAATAATGAATAAATGAACATAATCAGTTGATAATCGTTTTTTTTTCAAATTATATTATCATAATAAATAATTTATTATTAAAGCTTAATTGTATAGCAAATGCCATGCCTAAGAGAAACTGCTGATAGGATATTTAATTATAATTGTATATTCAATCACATATAAATTATTTGAGAAAAATCACTTACCTATGATTGGATCCTCTAGTTTACCAGCAACAAAATATTTATAATTATAATATATTATATCCAGGGGCGATTTTAGGGGTGGTGGGGGGTTACACACCCCCAGAATGTCGGCAACCGGCATTTTTAGAAATTTTCATATCCCCAAAACTAAAATTATAAGTGGTCACTATTTTCTGTAAAGTACTACATTATTTTTGTTTTAAAAATTTTCTTAGAAATGACGATTATTAGCAGATAATATTACACTATTGTCGGGTGAATGAAAAGTGGCCGCTGACCAAGGAGTTAGCAACCTTTTTATCAGGGGTCCTCAAAATGAGTAAGAAATTAAAAATCTTGAATGCGTTATCATTTTGTTGTTATCACGCAATAAACAGAAAATACGAGCAAAAACAAACACGTGCGTCATTCCGACTGTTCCGTAATCCGTATATATTTTGTGGTTTTTTTCATTATATTGTCATTTATACGTCTTTATACTTTATAGTTTATTTAGTTAAAGTGTATTTCATTTTAATTATAATGTTCGATACTCGCAGTCAGAGCAAAAAAATTATTCTCTCGGTTTACAAATTTATCAAGGACCTCTCTAAACAAAATGATATTAATCCGGCTATGTTCATTCAATCCATGAAAGTAACTGCAGATGTCTGTGGTATATCTGAATGAACCGTCCGTCGCATATGTAAAGAGGGAGCGTTAAGGTCAGCGGCCACTTTTCATTCACCCGATTATAGTTACTATGTTGCGTATAAAATATATTGAAATATTTATTAATACGGGTTCCATACTTTCATAATAAATTTTTAAAATACAGAACATACGCTCGATTTAGCCGACCATATTCTCGGTAGTCGGACAATCAAAACATTTCGTTATCTACGCCTGTAGGTAATATGTTAAGGTGATATACCAATCTATATGTAGCTATGTAGCTATAACATATTTTAATAAAAACGATTTGTAATATTGATCATGCAAGCGGACAGTCGTTAAGTCATAATAATGTAATAATATTGTTTACCGAGTAACAATTTCTAAAAATAGAAAATATTGATGTCGAAAAGGCCAGTCGGCAAACGTGCTTGTTATCAATCTATACATTTATAATAAGGCTGGTTAGGTTAGGTTAATAATAATACATTAGGCTGGTGCTATACACGACGTTTTCACTCGGCGATATTCCGTCGTTTTATTTTTACAATATTTTAAAATATTGTATGTCAACATAATATTGTATAAAATTTTTAGTTACACAATACATAAATACAAAAACTGTCATTATTCTATTATTTCATTATGATTAAATCATTTCCCATTTTCCATGTATTATTATATTTATTATTATTACTATTATTATTATTATTATTATTATTATTATTATTATTATTATTATTATTATTATTATTAATATTATTATTATTATTATGTATACCTAAATATTATCTATAGGTAAAAACGTATTTAATATTTATCATGAGTTTTTTGTGACAGTACTCTAGGCTATAGCACATATTTTCTGTTTTCAAAATTACAAAATTAATTATAAAATTATTCGCAATATATAAAAACCTAAGTACAATTTATAAGCCCAGAATACGCGTCGTTGAAATATACAATTTATATGGGTACCTAATTAAATTTATCATATTATAATATAATAAATAGTAGGTATCTACCTACTATATAAAATATAATTATTAAGTATTAATATAGTATTACATACACTTCATAGATATGTATACAATAATAGTATAAAATAATTGAATTTATATTCAATTAAAAATCATTTAATAATAAATATTTGTAGTAGTAGATATCTGCATATTAATAAACCAATATCTATACAAAATTATTGTATTATCAAATACAATTTAAAAACGAGGCGGATATTCGTTGTCCGTATAGTGAACTATTTCGCATTCCTAAAATGCATTTGAAATATGTCATTATTTTAAAAACGTACCTACTATTTATAGCAATATTTTTTTCGTGCTAAAACCATTCTCATCAAAACGTGCTATTTTCTGTATTAAATCATAAGCTAAACATCTGATTTTTATGCAAAATGAACTATTTCCTTATATTTTTCCAAAACATGCTATTTCTAATTTTACTTCAATCACGTTTCCTGAAAAATCGTTTTTTGGCAATAGTGCTTTTTGCATAAAATCCCTTCATTAATGTGTTTTAACTAAAACACAAAAACAAATATAGTCCGCAAAATTGGTTCTCGGAGTCGGCAAAATCCATTCCACATCCCCCTAAAAATAAACCCTAGAATCGCCGCTGATTATATCTACTTATATAATATGTTGAATTATGTCACTATTTAGAACAAAATCTAGTTTTATTATGCATTAATATTATGTCATTTTATTTTGTTGAACCTAATTATTTCAGTATAAATGGATTAAATTATACAATTCAATTGCACAGATTTCATACAAAGTTTTGACATAATTCAGACAATGCTACACATTCACGATTTATAAGGAGTTCTATCTAGACTATTTTAATTACATTTTTAGTTAAATCAAAATTACTAATATAATCAATAGATGATTCAAAATTTTTAATTTTTTAATTTTTTCGGATGATTTTGCGAATTGATCCAATACTTCTTTTGAGTTAATAGTTATTTCTCTGTCAACTGGCATCAGAGCTAAGCCATTGAAACGAGTTTGACCAATAGAATTTCTTTGATAAGTTTTTAATGATGCATGAACCATTTCACCGATATGGATACGCCGTCGCTTCCAACCTATGTAACACGGCTGTGCTTTATACGCTTCGACACGTCCATTCACTTTTAAAAACAGCAAAACTAATTATCAACAATGTAATAACGTCATCCGATAGTTAATTTATAGCCGGTTAAGATGAAATAAAAAAAATAAAAATTGGACCGATATCAAAGAAAATATAAGTATAATCGTTCCAGGGTGCCCAAAATTTGATAACATGATAGCCGGATAATATATTTTTTTTTTGTTCATGCATCGTATTACGTGCCAAAATAATTATGATAACGTATGTTGATTTTTGATCATTTATAGTTTAAATTTATTAGTGGTTTTATAATATATAATATTTAAATAAATAATTTATAATTAATTAATTAACAATATTATTTCCGATAAAAAAACATAAACTGAGGTATATGAATTGCACTGAAAAATATTTCTATTAATAAGGTGTTGTAATCAACAAAAATTAAACTTACAAGGTGTAATACTCAATCGGAGTTTCAAATTCAAAGTTCCGCACTCAAAAATTGTTGAACTTACAAATAGTCTCACATAAAAGGAGTTGCACTTACAAGAACCACCCAGTAGGTGTTGCACTTAAGCTAGTTTTTTTATATTCTTGTATTATTAAAATCTTTGGGTAGAAGGATTTAAGTAGGAATTTTGTGACAAAGAGGTTTTATGTCATATTTATTCTAGTTGGTACTTTAACGAGATCATTTTACAGTTGTCACAATAGGTTATTAATGTTTAAGAAAATGTACCAGAAATGTTGGCAAACTAAACTATTGTTATTTACGTTCAACTCTGTAATAATAATTTTAAAAACTCAAAATGTTCACAAAAATGAATATAAACTCAAATTAAATCTAAACTTTTTTTCCCTATATTTATTTATTTAAAATATTCAATTTTGTAAGTTCTAAATGGGTATAAAATAATAATAATTTTATAATATTCTTACTATATTCATATTTAAATAATCGTTGATTATAATATTTTTTTATCATTATACAAGTTTTTAGGAAAAATATGTTATATCAGTAAAATATGATAATTTTGATTATAATATCTTCATTTTTAAATAATTTTCTTAATGATGAATTAACACCAAATATGTAATTTAGTCAAATATTAATGTTATAATATATTTTAAATGGGTTTGGTTTCCAATTTTTGGATACTTATAGAATGATATATTTTTAGTAGGTTTTTAGTATTTTTGGTTAGATATTTAAAGCTTATCATAAACTGGATAATAATAAAATCTTGGGTTCTTAATATTAAATACTAAATATATTAAATATTATTTATCATTGATTTTAATTTCAATATATTCACTACCAGTATCCTACCCGACAATCAAAATGTATTCACCCTATACTGACCAGTTATATAAATTTATTTTTATACTGATGAAAGATTCAATTTTATTATAAATTAATGTTGTTTGTATGTTTTACTTTATGTATTTGATCTTTAATCATTTTTATTTAGTATTTAAAAGAAGGGCATAGGTAATTATACCGTTTAAACAAATTAAAATCTATATAAATATATATATTTATTTATATATTGAAATATATAATATATAAAAATACATTTTAAGCGCACTTACCATAACTATCTGTAAATATTTATAAATACTTGAAAAATTATACTCTAAAACATTGTACTTTTTATTTAATATTATTTTAAACCTTTATAGTTTATAGTATATGAATAAACATTTTATATACATTTATAATACTAAAATAAATGAAAAAAAGTATGAAGTTTGTAAAATGGTTTTTGAGGAAATTTTTTAGATAGTTTAAGATGAATTATGTTTATGATATGAATGTTTATAAAATGAACAACTGTTGAATGTAGATAAGCCCGAGTATTTTTTTAAAATACAAAAATTGTGTCCCGGGATATTTTTCATGTATGATATAATGTTGTAAAATATTTAATATGTATTATTATTATTTTATTCCTATATAAAAATGATAAAATATGTCCTGAATAAATTAGTTGCCAATTATTGATTTTTATATTAATACATAATTATATATGTTAGCCAATTCATTACAAATTCGTTTTTCATTCCAACTTTTCAATTGAATGTAGTTTATTCTTATTCGCGTACTAGTGTGTACAGTGCTGAAATCAATTAGACAAATCTCACTGATTCATTGAGAGTTGTTTTAACTTGTTTTTTGTTCTCTTAACAGTTACTAAATTACATCCAATTTTGTATCAAGTAAGCTATTTTATACTTTAACTATTCTGTTATTGGTCACCGTTAACTAGTCAGCTGATTTATCATATTGATTTCATGGAGACTTAGAAGTGCGTACCCAAATATATCCATTTTTTGCCTTTTCTCACTATACGTGTCGCTGCAATTTTGGCTGCACCTTCTCTAAACAAGGATGTGTACATTTCTGTTTCTACTATTTCAATATGAGTTCGAACACTCCTAAAACTACTGATATCCAAGTTGTTATCCGCTCTTTTTCTACTGCGTATGCTAAATCTTTCGCATCTCTATCTGTGGTTTATTAATAAAACAATAGCTGAATTTCTCAAAACTCAAGAAGAGACACTTGCGTAGTACAAATTATTATGTCAATCCCAAAATTTGAAGTTCGCGAGCTCATACAAAGTATAAATTTGTTAATCTCTGAGATTGTAGATTCAAAAAATGAAAAATGTGTTCTTTGTAATAATATCACTGACCTCAGTAAGTGTGCCCAAGCCTTTGAACCTTTAAGCAGTTCTCACCCTACTCCTATGACTGACTTGTTCATACAAGAGATTTCATTATTGGTGGAATCCCTGAATTTTCTTTTATTATTTTAGCTGATAGAATTTCCAGTGATGCTTTGAAAATATCTAGCCTTATTTTCTACTTTTCCAACGGGCCTCAAATCAATTAGGCTAGGGAGCTCAGTTAGAGAGAACCTCGGGCTTTGAAGTTTTTTGTCTCCTGTAAGGAGATAGTTGAACAAAAAAAATGTTGATATAAACCTCTTCATCTACTCTTACATATCAGCTTGTTGTGATATCTTCCGGTTAAGTAATGATCTACACTACTTGGACTATAAATACTGCTGCTTGTCTAATGATACTTTTAACTCATTTTTATTAGATTTTACCTACTTTAAAAACCATTTTTCTAACTCTGTTAATGACGCAAGTAAAAAAACAACAAAAACTAATACTAATTCAGCTAACCTATTCTCTAAATATTTCCTCTGTGAATCACACCGTACAGTCTTCTTACTCAGATATTTCCAAAAATAATTTTTACTCCTATGACCTTTTTTTAACTGCTATTTTACTCTTAATGATTTCATGTTGCCCTCTACTCCTTAAATAATAACTTTTCTAATGGCCCTGATGTTAATTTTGCCATAACTTAATTGTATTTTCCTTATTCATACTCTTTAAACATTCTCTATATGAGTGAATTTAATATAACAACTCTAAGGGAAACTTGTTCAGTCACACTTGTTTTTAAATCTGGTAATCCCTATCTAGTTTTAAATTATAGGCCTATATCCATTCTTTCGTACATTAGCAAAGCTGTTTGAATCAATTGTATACTCTTTTATCAAAAGAAGTCTCAACTATATATTAGTAGACAATCAACATAATTTTTGGCCAGAGAAATACACCAATAGCCTAACTTTTTTTTTTGTATATCCTAGAAAGTTTTTAATCTGGTTGCCAAGTTGATACAGTGTTTGTTTAATTTCAAAAGGTCATTGACAAAGTTAATCATTGTCATCTTATTGTTTAACTAGAAAGACTCAGTATTGGTAACTCTTTACTTTCCTGAATCCAGTCCTATCTTGGAAATAAAATTCAGTATGTGTGTAATAAACTGTGTAACGTATAACGTGTACCTCTTATCAACCCCTACTCTCTCAATCGCTCCCTACTTTAGTTTACGAGTTTTGTGTTAAAGAATTTCTGTTCTACCTTACTTCCACTATTTCTGATGAACATATTAATAAAACTATTTTAAATCTCTAAAAGTACTAAGCTTTATAAAACGCAATACTGCACTTTTTACATCAATCTCCTTTTCCCGCTCCTTCTACTTTTCTTTGGTCCGTTTTATTTTAGAAAATGATATAGTGAGTTCAAAACCGGTTATTTTCTTCCACTTATTTTGTTTTTAAGATTGCTCACCCTCTTTAAGACCACTCTTCTATTAACTCATATTTAAATATATATTCTTTTGCCTCTCACTGCCTTAATGTAGACATTAATTTTATCTCCACTCTACTAAATGGTTCAATCGATATCCTGTCTTCTATCTCTTTTCGTGTTCTGTCTATGCAACTAGAGACCACTCTTTTTTTCGCATCCTTTCTCGCGTTATTCATCACCGTACAAACTAAAACCGTAACCATTCTATCCACAGAATGCTTTACCTTCTTAACGTCTTCCAACTTTTTTATTGTAATTAATGTTATAACTAAATTATTTTCTCTTATTACCTCAGATTTACTCGGTACATTTAAACTGTCAACTTAGCATTTTATAGGTTTAAAAAGCTATTTTTTATTATTACAGTTTGAATACTATACTATTATATATACTGCTCATTGTATTATATTATAATTATTGTTCAAGTAACTTGTGAAATCTCACCACTTTGTAATTTCTGTTTGAGGATAATTGAATAAATATAAATAAAATAAAATACCTAATTATAAAAATCAATAAGCAGCAATAACACTTGGTATTTTTTAAAAAAGTTATTATTTTAATCTTATTGAAATATTATAATTTAATATATATTTACTGGTAATCCATGAGCAGAATTTAGGTGGTTGTATAACAACTATAAGGAAAAATAATGATCATTTTTAAAAAAAAGGTATTATTAGATCCAAAATGGATGGAGTATCCATTTGGTTTTAATTTGATTTTTCTGAACCACTGTCCTAGATATTATGGGATAGCTCTTCCTTTTGTATTCGGCAATGACTATGGCTGGCATCATTTTATTATAACAGATCGGTAATAGGTTTAACGTCAGTGGTTATGGGTCAAAAGATTGTGCATGTCGCTACGGTTCACTACGATTCCTATTTAATCAGTCGACGGAAAAAAATCACCGGTGATTACCCTTAGTTTGAATAGGAAGCGGAGCTAGATATTCTGAGATTTCACCGACAATGAGAAAGACTGATTATTACAAATTAATCTGATACCAACTTAGGACCTTCACGGAGATCGGGGCAGGGTGTTACAATCGATCAACGACACGAGACTGATCGCTCGACTTGCCGGTGTTACTCCTGGATCTTTCGCGGCTCAAAACCTTGCATCTAGAGCTAATATAAGGATTTCAATAGCGCAACCCACCAAAACTGACTATAAAACAATTCTCCGTGGTTTTAAATGCAACTTTACTTTGTCATCTATATACGATCGTTAACATATTTTGTAAGTCGAATCGATTTGAAACTTTAGGACTTGGGCAATGAAATAAATAATACAATATAAATAAATATTTATATTATATTATATTATTATACAAACTGACATATTGATTGCCATATATATGTGCTATCATAACTCACAATCGCATAATAAATTAAATTCTGTAACCATAATTCATACTATAATATCATATTCATTGTTATTATAACAGAATAAATGTATTCTGTGCTATTAAAATGATTATGTGTATGTACTTTTTAGGTTGCTACTGTGCTACTATCACAATAAAATAATAGTATTACGAGAGTGTTTCAAATATTTCATAAATGTACACTATACTCTCGCAGAAGTTATTACACTATATATGTGTAATAATATAAATGCTAATTTGAAAAATTTAATTAAAAAATGCATTTAAATTAATAATCATTTATTTATGAGAAAAATGATAATTCCATTGGTCAGGATTTACCAGGTAGCAACAGACCCAAATTATAGTATATAGAATTTAGCTGTTATTATCACCAATGACTGTGAATCATAACACACTTTTTTCTCTTTAAAGTACTTTCCTGATCAAATTTGCTACCAATAAATGATAAAAGTAGTGAAAAATAAAATAGCTAATCTATGAGTCTACGAAATGCTGTTCACAGAAAAATAAAAATAAATATCGTTTAAAAACCATGAACGTATTATAGCTTCACGTTGAATCTAAAATTATACCTATATCTGATAGTGTTTTTTTCGACTGTTAGTAACTATAACAAGACGGAATCATAACCACAAAACGATTCTTTTCACGACCAATAGAACTCAAACAGTTGACAACATTATTGTTCCTGAAAATACAAGTATATATAAGTCACATATACATACGATGTCGGAGGAAACTAAACCACAGACAATATGTACGAAATGCCGACCGGACATCACGTGGTGAATGGTGATGCGGGCACGATACCACGTGACGAGAAGGGAATGCCGCCAGAAGCTTTACATGAACTCGTATTATACACACCTTGATAAAAACAAACATATGACGTGTATTAAAATGCGACTCTCTTTTATGTACACGTGCACGAATATCATACGTGAAACTATTAGTGAATGAAATCGTTCACAAGGCTAAAGGTGTAAAGTTCTTCGCTTCTTCTTCTTATGAAGCGTACCTATATTAAACCTATACTAACATATGCGAGTCCCACCTATTCAATCTTCTGAAATCAAACATTAGAATAGTCAAACCAACCATCTAAAAACGTCATGACACACCTCATTCTCTGTGGTACAATCCACCGTAAGATTTACAAAAAACCATCCATCTAATCATGATTTAGCGACCCAACAGGAAAATTCGACGTACAAGCCCAGCATCCAATGGCAGCGAACTTCAAAGCTAATAATCATTGACCAGCATATATAATATATATATATATAATAAGCAGCCGTAAATCGCCTTCCAGTCAACGACTTTCCGAAGAAACTTTGACGATCCAGAGCCGCGGCATACCCAGCATACCAGTGACTGATGAGAAATTTGACAGAGAGCGACGTAAGAATCCGTGTAACAGATAGCACAGCTGGCCGACAATCTGATGACAGCAAACCATTAAAAGAAGATCAAAAACGGAGAAAGTAACTACTAATGCCTTTTTCAAGTCCCCTCTTTAGGATCCCCCTTTTCCGAGCCTTCTTAAGCAATTGTTGTAATGGTAGCCTGTCTGAAACAAATTCTACTTTTTAATACAGGTATCTACTGATAGTACATACCCTTCCAAAATAATTTTACGGCCCTTTACATTATTATACTCACTCCTGTGTAAGACTAACTTTGGACTACGTCTGCATTTTAAGTCTATAGACTCATTTTTCTCAACATTCGAACCCATTTTCATAGCAAAATAATATATATCAAATTGGTATTAAAATACGTGTGTACCGATTTTTAGATTTTTTGAAATTTTCTAGAATGATGTAATAATAATATTGTGTTAAAATTTCATGCATTTCCACCTAAAATATTAATAACGAAAAAACTTCAATATTTAAAATTCCTATAATCTAAAATTAAGGGAAATATGTCAAAATCTTTTACGTTATTATTGTATTTAAATACCGTATATGTAAAAATGTAAATACTGTAGAACCATTTTTTTACGGAATTACATAGGAAAATCATATTCTATTTAAGCGAAATTTCTTTTACCATTTTTCCTTGTTGCTTGTGTTGGTTGTTTTTCAGAAATTCGTCGAAAAAATAAAAAATTTAAAAATGACCTGTCTAAAGTTCAAAACAATATATTTCTTGCATCATTCAGAATATAAAATAATAATAAAGAAAATTTGACCAGAAGTTTTTCAGTGTCATTTGTGACACTCATATAATAGTATACCTACGACTCTACGAGTGATGTAGAATAATACCACCTCGCGCGTATACCCTACAGGCATTTATTATAAATTATTGAGATATAAAAAAGAGTCTATAAAAGTTAATTAGATTTAATTTTAATAAATAGTTTTGTATTATCATTACAATCATATTGGAGTGCCTATAATTAAATATAAACCCCACAGTTATTTTTAATTTTATAAAAAATCAAATATTTTAAAATGTATTCATTTTAATATATTTAAGATTGTGCAGCATTTTTTTTCAGAATTGTCTTTAAAATTCAATAATTTATTATAAATAACTTTGGATTAAAATGTACCATATTATTTTTATCAATAGTAACTTTAATTTTATAAGTCATTTAAATATGCCTGTATTCACATACACCAGGTAATGGTAAAAATAACAATAAAAGAATATCATTGAATACGATATTCTGAATGTTAACCAATATTTATTTATTTTTTAGAAATTAAAAATAAAATGAATTATACCGTTTTCAAGTAATTTTCTACGGAAGGCACCGCCATAAACTAAAATATTATAAACAATACTTTATAATAAATATTTTAAAATTGATATGTACATATAAAAAAATGTTATAGGAAATAATATATTGTAGCTACTTAATGTGTAGTGATATGAAATTATTTCAGCTGAATAATCTTATATTATAATTATGTATTTCGCATTCAAGGGGGAAATTAATTACACATTCTGGACCATAAATCCTTTTAAATATGTACATACTAAATATATACGTAATTTCATTAAACAATAAAATTAATTTTCAATTTTAAAAGCAGTTTTCGCGGAAAATATAATTCTTTAGGCATTTTAACATTTTAACCAAAATTAACCAAAATAGATATATCTAATTCGAATTTTAAAAAAAGTGATTTATTTTTAGATTGATCATATTGTTTAAATTATATATACGTATAATTTTTAAAATAATTTTTTTTATTTGTCTTATAAATGAAAAAATATTATGTAATATGTTATTTATACCACAAAAAAAGTTTCACTTCGTTCATTCGTTATTATTCAAAAAGAGGAGTTTTGTATTTGTTATTTATAATAACTAATATGGTTATTATGTATCAGGAAACCACTAGTTAATGTTTAATTCGAAGATAAATTTTCATGCTAGGATTTGCTTCTTTCGTAGCTTTGACCATTGATTCCTTAATTCGTCTTGATTGATATTACATTTTCTACATATTTCTTTACCCTATCTTTCCATTTTGATCTTTTCTGACCAAGTGATAGTGTATGCGAGTCCTGTTGAATTAATTCACTATTTTTCTGAATATTCCATTCTCCTGTATTTACATCTTTACATGAACCATATATTATTCTGAGTTAATTCTGATTATAAATTTTCGGCTTCCTAATAATTTAAATTTAATAAAAAAAGAAAATTTGATTGAACTATCAAACCATAGTATTATAAATAGAGTATTATAATTATATTATACCTTGTAATGAATTTAGTAGATGCTATTATACGTCATCGCGTATCTCTATGAGCTATGATTTTTGTACTTTATATATATATATATTATATTAATAAATCTGTGTATATTAAAATAGCTTTAGTTATACAACATACATATGCAGTAGTATGAATTGGCCGGTATACTAATACCGGAGTACTGATTCATAGGCCTTCCTGTGTAATGAAGGATTACTCCTACGTTATACACATAGATACGCCGCCGCTGTAATCTAACACATACCGTTCGCCCGCCCTCTTTACCAGCACTCCCGCTCTGTAACCTAACCTAACTTTATAATCAATGCCCTCCCCTCTTCAACCTGAGCTCCCCCCCTTCTAACACCACTCCCCAATTTTCAAATTTTTTTTATTGCATCAGTCGCATCCACTACGTTACCTAACACATACCGGACACATTCCCTCTTTGATCTAATATATTATATGCCCCCCCTTATATAAACAATATTATTATTATTTTCTTTCATACAACCACCGTTTTAGGCCTCGAACCAGGTCGGGTAATGTACGGAGACGACGGCGGCGGCCTGATAGTTATAATATAATTTAAAATCGCAGCACATATACATATACACACACACACACACACACACACACACACACACACACGCATGTACACACGCATAGAATAATAGTAAAATCGTTTGTACGTATAACAATTATTTTATATTAGATATACGTATTATATATTATTATATTATATTACATCTAATAATATCGTAAAAAAAAATAAACATTGACGCAGTTGCTATTGATAATAACCGTTATCGTAAATATTTGTAATATATATACATATATGTGAAATAATGTTTTTTTTAAATCTAAATTGAATTTTAAGGAGTTTTGCATTTCGCGAAATGTTAAAATGATATATTATGTTTAATGAGTAAAATATATAATATATATATCTATTTATATGGTATATAAAAACATTTTCATCGTGCTTCAAACTCGGCGTTCTAATTTAAATGTGATGTAAATCGAAACATATTGATAAATACATGATTTTTGTAGATGTACCTACTATTATCAATAAAAAAAACGATACGCATAGAGGATTACCCGACCTGGTTCGAGGCCTAAAACGGTGGTTGTATGAAAGAAAATAATAATAATATTGTTAAATCGTATACCTATCCATCTGTGATTCCTTCTTCGTTATTGTCTATAAGTCGTGTATATTCGATGGCGGTGAGTCTGGGTGGAGGCCCTCCAACAAATCTGACGGCGGCGGTGATAAAAGATCATCCGGGGTTGATGCGACCCTGGTAAATTTTAACCGAATATTTTCACTAAATTCAATGTTTCCCCCTTATAGGCTAGGGAGAGGGGGTGTTTGCTAATGCCAGGTGTATGTATTGTATATGGGTGTGTGAAGGGGAGGTTATGTAAATTAAATAAATGCGCTGGTAATTAATATATGTAATAATATAGGTTATAGCAATTAAAAATAAAAAATAAAAATAATATATATTTAAAAAGGGGGTCTTAGGAGGGGTACCAGAATGAAGGAGGGAGTATATAGGTTACGTAGTGGCTGCGACTGTTGCAATAAAATTTTTTTAAAAAATAACAAAAATATGGGAGGGGTGTTAGAGGGGGCTCAGGTTGAAGGGGGGGCATATAATATATTAGATCAAAGAGGGAATGTGTCCGGTATGTGTTAGGTAACGTAGTGGATGCAACTGATGCAATAAAAAAAATTTGAAAATTGGGGAGGGGTGTTAGAAGGGGTGGCTCAGGTTGAAGAGGGGAGGGCATTGATTATAAAGTTAGGTTAGGTTACAGAGCGGGAGTGCTGGTAAAGAGGGCGGGCGAACGGTATGTGTTAGATTACAGCGGCGGCGTATCTATGTGTATAACGTAGGAGTAATCCTTCATTACACAGGAAGACCTATGAATCAGTACCGGCCAATTCATACTACATAACATGCTGTTGCATCAGGTTTGTAAAAATATTGGTATTAGTCAAATGTAAGGAAGTTTAATTTCATAGTGGAAAAAATACATGCAAACCCGCTGTAAAAAAGGATGTCAAGTGGTACATTGTAATTCCAGAATAATTCAAAACCCATAGTGTTATAATAGTAATGATTTAAAATTTAAGAATTAAATAATCAAGTTTTATGTTAAAAGTTAGTGGAAAGTTTTAGAAACAAATAATTTAATTTAATTGAAATAAAGGCGCTTGTAAATCTTGGATTTTTATGAATGGTATTAAATGAATTAATAAATTTAAGACCTGACAAAAAAATATGGGATTTTTCTGTTAAAGAATACAAGGAGTAATACAAGATTTATCTTACGGAAAGGTGTCAGATAACCGATGCCAACAATAAAATTTTCCGATTTGAATGACTTGAGCAAATGTTTTAATAAAAATTTTCCTGCAAGTTAACGGGACCAAATAACTACAGAATGCCTTAGAAATTGAATATATTGCAGCAATATCATAGCTGATATAGGAAAATAAAAGTATAAACATTATTTTTTTGGAAATAGGAAAAATGGTAGAAAATAAAAAAATCCCTGAATAATTGCATTTTTTTTAACCACAAGAATTGTATTTTTTTTTTTTTTAAATTCTCGTAAAATTGTAAGTTTGTTACAACGATATTATCTATAGTTTTAAAAATAAAAATTGAATTAAATTAAATTAATTAAAAATATTATTATAGAATTTAGTAATCGGCACTTACATGTGTGAAAATGATCTAAAAATATGCAAATAATAATATAATTAATATTAAGTATATATTTACTACTAACCTAAAAAGAATTCAATCGCTTCCATAAAATTTCAAATTTTAATCGCTTATTAGATAATATTAAAATCACTCGATCTATGTATATATAATTAACGATTTATTGGCCTTATTAAAACAATAGTTGAGAAATACATATTGTAACATTATAATATATACCTATATATGTGTACATATATACCTTGTATATATAATGTACATGTATAATAATATACAATGTATATGCACATAACATAATAATTAAAAACAGCTTTTACATGGAATAAATAAATACACTACTGACTAATACGGTACACCGCTCTTCATCACTACCATTTTATTTTATAAAATGTAATTAATTCTCACAGAAAGTGAATTTAAGTGTAGGGGTAATTCGTCTTCATGACCAAATTTATAAAATAGCTGTGCATCACAGCTACTATATCTTTTTATCGTTACTTCGAAGTACACTAACACTACCATACACGATTTTTGACGGTACTGTGGATTGTGTATATGTACAAGATAGTTATACGGCTCTGAGGTGATCTTTAAAACGGCATTTTTGGGGAAATTTCACTCATGTTACAGCCGACCCTACAGTTTGTGTTGTAACAGATGTTGACCATACTTTTTTTCTATTTAATTTCTATTTATTTAATGTTCAGTGTAACGTTGTTATTTTAGCTGCTCATCTTACTTTAAAAATTCAAAACATAACTCTTTTGTATACCTACATAACTTTCCCCTTGACTCTATACTTTTATATTTACTCTTATTTCGATATCGTTCATGTATCGTTTACGCTCTATCACCGTCACATTATAGTAATATCGCTCCATGTTTTTTTTCTCTTTTCTTCAGTTGTAGTTTGTTGTTTTTTTGCGTTTTTTGTTTTAATAGGTTCTAAATTAGTGCATATACTAACTGATATCGATTTTTAGTTAATCTGCCTAAAACTTTTCCTTTTTAGATGTTTTTATTGCTCTTTATAAGCTTTACACAGCCGCCGCAGATAAGTAAGCCATTCATTTATTTTTATCGTCCACATCATTATCATTATCGCATCAATAAAACCCAGTGCGTACCTGATGCAACTGCCAGTTATAGCTGTCACACGTGGAAACATTATCTTATCACCGGAGAGCCACATCACTTTTCAAGTCCCATTCACATATACGCAGGAATGCTGAAGCTCACTGAGTATATATACAGAGTGGTGTAGTTTTCGGAATTTTTCTTTCAGTACACTATTTATACATTATCATGTATCTATTTTCCAAATTCAAGAGTGAATTTTTTTTCACTCCTAGTGTATTAACTCATTCTAAAAAACTATTACTGACTATTGTCCCTTCTAACAGTAACTTGTTGTTTGCCGTTACTTACAGTCTTCGCAAGCTGATATTCTAGTTTCCAATAAAACTTTATCAGAATCTTTCTCAGCACAATTCTCTGATATGATTAAGAACATCACAAGTCTTACTAATCATCTATCTGAGCTTAAATCTGAGAACGCTTGTCTGCGTTATGAACTTTTTGCTCTCAAGACAAAAGTTAATGCTATTTAATCAACCTCCGTTTGTGGAACATCTGTTACTTCCGTAGCCCAACTATATCAAAAGTCGGTCGAAAATGACAAATGTGCGTTCAGTGTCTTAATTTATGGTTGACCTGAGTCTGGTTCTACTGTCTTTGCTGATCACATTATTGATGACAAAACTAATTTGTCTAATATACTTGTTTCTCTTTGAATCAACTTACCATATTATTACAAACTTATAATCCTCGGTAGATTATCTACTGCTAAACCACGTTCCCTTAAAATCATTTATTCCTCTAAAGATGAAGCTGTAACTCTGATTTCCGATTTTGACTCTGCAAAGAAAAATGGGTTTTCTATCACCGATTATTTAAAGTAAGTTAGAGACAAGACTTCCATGGAAAGACAATTACTTCAATCTTGTCATATTGAATTGGAGCATCGTAGTCTAGCTGGTGAGGTTGATCTTTCAATCTCTTATCTTAATGGTGTTCCTAAGGTTATCCATCGCTCAAAAAACTCCAGTCAACACATACTTTCAAACAAGCTAATGTAAACCATCTATCTAGTCAACATGTAGTCTCCAGTTTTTATCAAAACTACAGAAGCCTTCGTACTAAATGTAAGAATGTTAAATGTAATAATATTTCTTTTACTTATTTCTTTATTCTTTTAACTAAAACTTGGCTTCATGATACTCATTATGATAATGAACTTGGTCTACACAACTATAATATTTTTAGATTTGATAGATGCTCGCAATCTAGTTCCTGTAAAAGAGGAAAAGGTGTCCTGAGCGTTATCTGTAATGACACTCCATCTGTTAATTTAAGTATTTCTCATTTTAACGTCGAACAACTATTTGTTCGTTTCTCTTTTGGTAACTATAAATTTATTATTTATAAAGTATATATCCCTACTGATTCTCCAGCCTCTACATATAAAGCACATATGTCTTCCTTTGAGTCTGCTCAATCTCTTTATCCTAACTATGCTTTTATAGTTTGTGGTGACTATAATCTACCTGATATATCGTGGGAAAACCACGATTATGGTCTAATTTACAATTCATCTTTCATCATGCGTGTTCTATGTATTCTTGAAAGGTTCGTCTATAATGAGTTTTTCCAATCTGATAACATCTTAAACTGCAATGGCTCTTTTCTTAATCTGGTATTCACTAACTTATGTAACCTTTCTACTGAAATTGCCCATGATCCTCTAGTACCACTTGATTCGTATCATCCTGCTTTACATATTTCCCTCAAAATTTCTCCTTTAATTCCCTCTTTTGATAGTTGACATACATTCTTTCACTTCGCCAAAGGCGATTATAATAAAATTGATTCTTTCTTATAGACTTTTGATTGGATGTTGACTTTTTCGCAATTTGAATGTGACTCCGCAGTAAACTCATTTTATGATTCTCTTCACTATTCAATCTTAACCTATATTTCTCAATCGTGTTTTGTTAAATCTACTTTCCCATCCTGGGTTACTAAAGAATTAATAAATCTCTTATTTCAAAATAAAAGCTCACTTTTGGTTTAAATTTACTAACGATCCACTTAATCATAAAGATTTCTTAATGCTTCGTGTCAAATTAAGTTCTTATGCAAAAATGTTACTTTTACTTTATACAGCACTCTGAAAATTAAATTAAAAAAGAACCTCATAAGTAAATATATCATAATATGTAGGTAATAACTTTGTCAGGAACAACCGGTTAACTAATTTTTTTCCTAAATCGTTTATATATAACGGTGTAAATAACAAGGACGAACAAGAATCTGCTAATTTGTTCTACACCAATTTTAACTCTATATTCCACTCAAATACAATAACTCAAAACTCTCTAACAATGCCGATCTTACTAATTTGGATATTTTACCATTTGATCTGCCCAATAATTACTCTTTCTCTGTTGATGATGTTTTTCATGGTTTGTCTATTTTAAATTAGGTCAATTAGTTCTGATGAATTATCTGTCTTGTTTCTCTACAACTTGAGATATACGCTAGCTTTTTCTTTATGGCTCCTTTTTAATCGGTCATTATCTGATGGCTTATTTCCTGATTTATGGAAACTTAGATATATCTGTCCAATCTTTAAATCCGGCGATGTCTCTATAGTTGAAAAATACCGTCCTATCTCAATCTTGTTACATGTTTCCAAATTATATGAATTTCTTGCCTTAGGTTGCATTCAACCTTCTATCAATGCCATATTAAAGAACGAGCAACATGGTTTTCGCTCTAGAAGATCAACTACTACATATAATGTCACTTTCTGTAACTACATATTTAAGGCTTTTAATGCTCATTCCTAAGTGGGCGTGATCTATACTGATTTTTCTAAAGCTTTCGATTGGTAAATCACCATATTTTACTTAGTATTCTTGCTATATCTGTCATAGGTAAACCCCTTTTTTCCTGGCTTTCTTCGTTTATTAAAAATAGAAATCAATGGGAAAAAATTCATAGTGTCGTTTCTTCTCCTATTTACGTGTCTTATGGTATTTCTTAAGGTCATTTATCCCCTCTGCTTTTCACTTTATTTATTAACAATACTAACCAGGTTTTACGTGATTCATAACTTTTGGCATTCACTGATTATATAAAATTATTTCTTCAAATTAATTCTATAAATGACTATCACTTGCTTCAAAATGACCTGAACAGACTAGTGACTTATGCCTTATATCGTTTAACGTCTATAAATATCAATCGATCACTCGTATCAAAAACCCATTGAAATTTACATACTTCATTAATAATAAATATATTTAATATTCTAATTCAGTCCGTGACTTAGGTTTCATTCTTACTCATACACTCAGTCCTAACCTGCACATTGATATTGCCAGTACCGGATCTAGGGGGGGGGGCGAAACGGGGCACTTGCCCCTGGCACCATTATGATGGGCCGCAAAATGTGAAAATATTTAAACTTTTCGTCCCGCTTTTGGAAGTGGGGTCCCACTTAATTTTTAATAGGAAATGATTGAATATTGCTTGCTGCAATGCGCTTAAAACTCTATGTTTTATCAAGCGTGTAGTAAGTGAGTTTAAATTGTACACGTCTTTTAAGGTTTTATACTACGATTTTCTCAGGCCTATGTTGGATTATGGCTCAGTTCTCTGGGACCCTAATACAGTTACGTCTTCTTATCAGCTTGAACAAGTTCAATGTAAATTCCTGAAGTTTGTCAGTTATATATTCGAAATAGATTACCCTGCTCATATTTACTCTCCTGTTTTATCCCATCTTTACTTAGATTCTCTTACTGACAGTAGACATGCAACAAATTTAACTTTTATTTTAAATGTATTAAATGGCAAAATAGACTCTCCTACTCAATTATCGCAAATTCTATTTGAAGTACCTTATCGTTTCACACGTTAATCTGTCCCATTATACATCCCACTGTTTCGTTCTTACTATGATAATAATCAACCACTCCATCGCTGCATGGTACAAACTAATTAGGTCCCCTCTATTTCTTATTTTTAATTAATTTGTTTTCATTTCTTTATTGCCTATTTTTATTGTTATTTCATTATTTGTCTATTATTGTTATTATTATTATAGCTGTTTGGCGTTTATTATTTAAATAAATAAATAAATAAATAAATAATGGATATCTAGCGTTTGAGTATAAACTATGGTCAAACAACCTTTCATCGTGATACACGAATCATATAACTCGTCATTGGTTAAAGACGAATTCCAAATCCATATATATATTCAAGATATATACATAGATAAGTGTGATAACTTCTAGATAGTGACAATAACTTGATCCACATAATTAAATGAGTTTAATTTAAATTAAATATTTATTTACATACGTAATCTACATATTATATACATCGAGTAACCTTCAAATAACAAGTTACATTTTACACTACTACTATAGGTGTTGTAGGACAAAAGAATAGGCAGGGACGTAGTCTTTTATGAGAGTAGGTAATGTGTTATAAATTTGTCAGTATCTTCTCCTACCGTTAGGTGGTTCATTGTCAAACTCGAGTATAGACGCTTTTATAAACTTCTATAAATTTTACAAAGTATATATGAACATCTGTCTTTATTTTTAAACGAATGAATCCATATTAATGAATTCAAAATGACTATCGTAACTTCATATAATCCATTCGTAAACACTTCCCCGCCTTTCTCATTTTCTTTTATTTTTTCGATCTATGATATTACCGAGAGTTTCGTATAAAGAGTACTTGCCATATTGGGTCCAAGAATCCATTCAAATTTTCTATAACGTCCATCTCAATCAGTAGTTAAATCTCGATTTTTAACTTTTTTTTTCAGTTAGCAGCCCAAGGGCTTTCAACTCCTGACGCTTCTGAGTTTTCCTTTTTAATTCGCAATAAGATCTGCAGTCCATATCTCTAACTATTTGACTAATGTAGTCCAGTGGCGGTCGCCCTCTGCTGTTATTCTCTTCAATGGCACCTTCTATTATCCTGCTAAGTAGACTGTTATGACGCAGTATGTGTCCAATTAACTTGGCTCTTCTTGTTTTTAAGGTCTTTAGAAAGCTTCTTGTTTCACCAGCTCTCCGATAAACTTCTACATTTGTTATGTGTTCTGTCCAGCTTATTCTAAGTAGCCTTCTGTAACACCAAGTCTCAAACGCTAGGAGTCATTTTTCTTCCGTTTTACCTATGGTCCATGTCTCACTTCCATACAGTGCTACGCTCCAAACATAAGCCTTTAGTAGGTTTTTCCTCACTTTTATATCAATATTTCTAGATACAAACATATTTTTCTTG
>JAIPRL010007141.1:0-24587 GCA_025469235.1 Pemphigus obesinymphae
GCAAAGGATTTTTACGGTAGTACCGTTAGCTGATTTTGCTATGATAGAATTTTCGGGGGCCTTGGCGAGAAGTTCTCCTGCGACCTTCCTCCATGCGGAACTTTCGAGAAATATGGGAGGAATCTTCAGAACGGTTTCAATTGGAGTTGGATTATCGGAGTGGGAGGAGTTCGATGATAAGGTGCTGCGTGTGGATATTGAGTCAGAATTTGCGCTCGAAGAGCGGGCCGAGTTTGCTGGAGAAGCGGAAGATTGCTTGCGCATTTTCCTGTTGGCCCGTTTACGAGCCGATCTGGATAGAATGGGCGAAGCAATCGGACTAGCAGGGCGTTTCCTCGGGGATTTCGGAGAGCGACTACGCGATTTCGGCGGAGACGGAGTTTTACGCGCGGGTGGCGACATTACGGAATAGGCGGTGAGCGGTTGTGCAAGGGCAGGTAGAGGGAGCGTTGGGGGAACGTCGAGCGAGCCCGACCGAGTGGCACTCGCAACGATGTGCGCGGAATACTCACTAACGGCCAGGGGCCGGCTGTGTAAAATTTTTCTGCTGGAAGTGGCGATACTGTGCAGCGACGCAATGTTGATGACCGACGCAGTCGTGTTGGCAGCCGCGAGCTAGACTCTACGGCTACGCATGATACGCTGGAAGTTGGCAGCTGTGTTCAAGACGACAGCGTACGAGCTCTACAATGATAATTGCCAAGCAACGTACGTGTGCACTGGACTGCAGCTGAAGACGGAATGTATAATATTATGTATAATATTAGACCTATTGTGATTTATATTGTGCGCAGTTTTAATAACTGCAATCGTATATCAATATCGCGACTGTATAGTGTATACTCAATATAATACAGGCGACGATCGCCATAATAAATTTCGGCTCTAATAGTTGGAAGAATTTATATATAATTAATTATTTATTGCCATTTTTAGTGTATATAAAAAAACTGTGCAATCCTGTGAAGTATATTATATTTATGTGTGTGTAATTATTTATCTATTTAAGATAGGTACAGCGGCTAGCCAGTCTGGGTTTCACTAAATCGTAAGTTGTCATTATTATTTTTATTTATATTTACTTATTATTGGGCCAAGGGAACTAACTATATAAATTTTTTTTTGTTATTTATTATTTATTTTATATATCTGTGGACTTTTTGTATATTTTATATACACCTAACAATTTTAGTTACCATTTATTTATTTAGTTACCCTCTTATCATTAATTTTAAGTATACGCATAAATACATATTACGTACCGCATGGCCGACGAAGTCGGTTCAGAAATTGTGTTAAGTAGTGCTCGCGAAGTAGTAGGTGGCCGGGCTCGTTTATTATTATTATAAGTTCCCGGTCCAAATACATTTAAAGGGAAATATAAATTTAAATTCTGAGTAAATCGGGTATGAAATGAGTACCTACCTATCTATTATATTTAAAGTTAGGTAATTTAAAAAAGAGCTTTATTGCTGGCAAATTAATTCTATACTTTGTTTTTTAGAGAAGTCATTTTTTAATATTCCCAAAATAAAACGCTATTTACAAAATTAATATAAATTGTATACAAATAATACAATGTATGGATCACGGCTTTAGATAAAATGGTTTCACAACGACGTGTGATAAGACATTCTTCGTAGATTCTTCCCAAAACCACCAAAAACTCACGTCACTGCAGCGCTATTTATTTTTTAATCTAGTGTCACAGGAAATAAAAGCCTATAGTAGTGTAATAATCTGCCACAAGGGCGCTAGTATGACGTGAGAAAACTGATATCATCAGAGAACTTTTTTGTCCGGATTTCACCTTAAGTTAACATAGTGTAATCATTCTATCTAAAGCTGTGGTATGGATTAACGTATTATTTTATCACGAAATATACTTATCGAAATAAATAATAATTTGAACCGCCGAAATTGATGGTGTAATTTGTCTGCACTCGTGTAGATAATAAATACACCGTACTTTTATATGGGATTTGCATTATCTACTGCATTGTTAATATCAGTTGATAATAATCATTATTACATAAAAAGTGTGCACTTTTGTGCACCAGTGTACACGAGTGTAGGTATATGAAAAACGCCAACTAAGGTTATCTAAAATATTATCATCCTTTGTAATAACGTAATATTCAGCTATACATTGAGTTACCTATATTGAAAAGTGGGAGATAAACAATGAAGCAAATATTATATATAAGACAGATAGTAAAGAAGTATAGAGAAAATAATAGAAAGTTGTATATGGATTTTGTTGATCTAATGAAGGCGTATGACAGAGTTCGTAGAAAGATCTTAAAGTGGGCATTATTGAAAAAAGAAAAAAAGGACTACCAATGGTGTGTGTGTGAATTTAATTGAGGACATGTATAAAGAAACGAGTATAAGAGTAAGAAGTTTGTGTGGATTAACTGAGGATTTTAGTGTCGGAGTAGGAGAGCCGAGAACGCCAGAGTTATACTTTGAGTCCTTACTTATTTTTCTTGGAAATAGATGAAACAACGAAGGATATAAAGGATAAGATATCATGGTGTATGCTGTTTGTACTGGAAAGAGAGAATTCTGAGGAAGTGAATGGCAGACTTGAAGATTGAAGGGAATTCTTGAGGGTAAAGGATTAAGGATTAATAGGGGTAAAAAGAGTATACAATATAAATAGAGAATGATTTTGGAGAAAGGGAACACGGAGTGAATATAGAGATGCAAGTAATAAAATTGAGTGGAGATGAAGTTAGTGAGATTGAGAAGTTCAAGCATTTATGATCTATTCTACAGAAGGATGGTGATCTCAAGAAATATATAAATTATTAGATAAAGTATGGATGGGTGAAGTAGAGAGAAGTGTAAAGTATTTTGTAAAATGACAAAATGATAAAATAATACAAATGAGGTTAAAATATAAATTTTATAAAGAACAGTGGTAAGGTGGCCTGCAATTATGTACGGATCTGAACGTTAGGCAGTAGATAGGAAGATAGAACAGAGAATGGGTGTAACAGAGATAAGACTAGAGAAGATAAATTAAGAAATTAGTATATAAGAGGTAGTATAGGAGTAGTTTCGATTGTAAAAAGAATGAGGGAGAATAGATTGAGATGGCTTGGGGTGTACGTTATAAAGAGGAAAGCGATAGGGACAGTAAGATTAGTAAAGCGAATGTCTTGAAGGATAGAGGGGAAGATGAAGATGAACAAGAGGTGGGGGATGTAATAGAGAGTGATATGAGGTGAGCAAGTATAAGTGAAGAGGATGCGGCCATGCGGAAGATCGAGTTAATTGGAAGTGGAGGACCAGGGTGGATGACCACAAATAGTTGGGAGAGAAAGTGAAGGAGAAGAAGAAGATTAGCTATATATTGAAAAACGTATATCAGAAATTATATACAATATAGGTATATTATATATTTTAATATAAACATTTTTAATGAAAATATCGTTTTCTTTATTAATTTACATGGGTTTTAAAGTGACTTATTAATTACTTAAAAAAAAATATTTGTACGTATTTACATTTAGTTTAAAAATCTAAAACATATGTTATACACAACATGTTTATGCTTCAATTTCATCTATTAGCAACATTTTTTAACAATCTGTTTAATAATAAACCAAGTTTATGCTAAAGTGTAATATTTTGTTTGAAAAAATAAAATAAAACTACATCCTATTTAATATTATACTTATTATCGGTTATGATTTAACATTAACATAATAAATAATTATTATGGTCGATTTTAACATTTACATTCTATAAAAATACAAAATTATTATCGTTTATGTCAACGATTTTGAAATGAAATAAAATAAATTTTATTAAATAAAAATATCTTTTATGAATGCCATACTATGTTTTTTTTTATGGTAACCATGCTACCAGCTACTTATTACCTATGCAGAAACGATACAAATATTTTTGTGTCATTTTCGTTAGATTACTATTCGGAATTTAGTCCTCTAGGCAATATTGTCTAGTCGCCTGCTAATCCGGATTTCAGACTCCAGTACTGTCTCGTTCGTGGAATAAGATTTTCCAAAATTTCTGGGGCAGAAGAGGCTATATGTTTATACATAATGCATTCCCGTTGAACCTGCATAATGTAATAAGAATTATAAAATATATTATAATTTCTGAGAGCACATTTACATCTTTCAAATAAATAGACCTATACGGAAACTAGTTTCACGAGTTCGTTATTGGATTTCGGTCAATGCGCGGACGCAACAGTTGGCTTTTCACCGCGGCAGAAGTATGCCACGCTGATGTATATTGTATATTATTTATAATTATTTATACATTTGTTAGGGAACACTCAACGACGAAATCGATGTTTCAAATACTCTTCGTATACATATATTTGTAAATATATGTAATATACATATTAATTATATATACCGTATAATTAATGTCGTAATTAAAAAGCAAATCAGTAATATAATATTTGATCGGGAGATTGATATGTGTGGAGGGCGCTGTCGTGACGCGGTGAGGGTATCTTTAGATAAAAATAGTAAATAGGCGTACTAATATGAACTAATACTAGACGTATAAATCAAAAGAATAATAATAAAAACAACAACAGCAACTTCATTTAACTAGTGTACTTACTTGTATTTTAGTAATGTATTATTATCGCCTAGTAAACGATATTTTTAATAACTAGGCAACATTGATATAGTTAACTAATGAACATTTTTATATTACAAAATAAATAAGCTTGATTTTATTTAATATTACATTTTTATATAAATTTTGAAATTGTACTCTAAGAATATAATATCAATGGTATTTGGCAGGGATGGGGAACTGGCAGCCTGCTGGCCACATCCAGCCCATCGTTCCTTTTTATCCGGCCCAGACTTTTTCTGGATATTTTTATTGTCGAAAAATTTACTACAATTTCTTCATCTTCTTCTTTGCCTTCTTTCTCAACTATTTGGTGTCTAACTCTAGTTGTAGTTTGGTGAACTCTAGTTCTACGCTTTGACTTAACTCTATCTCTAGTATTTTCTTCACTTTCTCCCACCTTCCTCATATCACTCGGCATAACATCCTCCACTCCTTTTTCGGTCTTCCTCTCCCCTTAATTTTATCAACATACATTTCCTTTACTAATCTTACTGCTTCTTCCTTTCTCTTCAATTTATTTTCTCCTTAATAGATGCCCGAGCCATCTCAATTTATTCTCCCTCATTTCGTCAACTATAGAAGCTACTACTATACTACCACTTATATATACATTCCTTATTTTGTTCTCTCTACTCACTCCATTCATCCATCTTAACATTCTCATCTCTGCTACACTCATTTTCTATTCTATCTTTCTATTTACTGTTCAACATTTTGTTTCATACATCATTTCAGGTCATACCACTATCTTATAAAATTTAACTTTTAACCTAATAAGGATTCTTTTGTCACACAAAATAATAGGTGTTTCTCTCAACTTCATCTATTCACAGTTAAATTAGTACTTTATATCCTCTTCGAAGCCCTCATATTTCTATACAATGGACCTTAAATACTTGAACTTCTCAAGCTCTTCCATTACATCATCATTCAACTTTATTTCTTGCCTTTCCTTATTCCCTCTGAATTTTCTTTCCCCAAAATCATAATTTATATATTCTGTTTGCCTCTAATAATCCTTAGTCCTTTACTTTCAAAGGATTCCCTCTACTTTTCAAGTCTATCATTCACTTCCTGAGGAATCTTTCCTATCATCTATATCTATATCATCTGCAAACGGCATGCCCATGGTACCCCACCCTTTGTTATTTTGTACATTACCAGGGAATGTAAATAAGGACTCAAAAGAGAACCCTGATGCACTCACACTCTCACCCTAAATTCCTGAGTTTCTCAACACAGATTCCTTATTTTTGTACTCGCACCGTTATATATGTCTTCAATTATATACACATACATATTTGGTAATCATTTCTTCTTTAATGCTCACTTTAAGATCTCCCTAGGAATTCTACCATAAGCCTTCTCTAGATCAATAAATACTATATATAATTTTCTTTTCTTTTCTCTGTACTTCTCAATAATCAGTTTTACACAAAATATTGGCTCTATTGTTGACCTCTCGGGCAAAACCGATTAATAGTAATATTAGTCTCACTTCTTACCCTTTTATTTATTATTTTTTCCCAAAGCTTCATACTGTGGTTCATACATTATATCCCTCTATAATTTTCACATTTCTGTACACCTCCTTTGCCTTTAAATATTAGTACCACACAACTCTTCGTCCATGCTTCTAGAATTTTTTTCTTCAACTAGAAGCTTATTGAAGAACTTTGTTAGCCATTCTATACCTAAAATTCCTAATACTTTTCATACATCTACTGGTATGTCATCTGGTCCCACTGCATTTTTTTTTCATTTTTTTATCGGCGATCTACATTTCTTTCAAACTTACATTATTAAATCCACCATACTTAAATTCCACTCAACTCGATCAATTAACTCTATCGGAAATTTATAAATTTTTGCTGCTTTAGATAAACTTTTATACTCTATCAAATCCTCCCTCTCTTTGGTTTTTTACTATTTTTTAAACGATATTTTTTTTTCAATTTTATATCCTGCATTTCTTCTGCCCGCCATCATATTTGCTATCCTCTGACATATTATCTGTACTCTCACCAAACAATTCCTTAACAACCCTTTTAACACTCTCTGTTACTTTTTCCCACGTTTCGTTTATATTCCCTTCCATGATTTACACCCCAGTCGCGATCAGCTTTTTTGGAAATACTTTTTTATTCTCACCCATTAGTTTCCACCGTCGGTTCATTATCTATATTTTTCTATTTGAGCATCCTCTTTTCCCTATACTAAATATGCATAATCATCAATCTATGTTATGTTATCACACTTTTACCCATTATTACCTTAGAGTCTTTAAACACTGTTTAAACGTCCTCTTCCATATAAAATAATCAATCGTTCAGTACTATTGTAAATAATGTATATACATTCCAAGTCCCTAATATTATTTCTGATTTATAAAAATGTTTGTTTTTTTTTTTTTATAGATTTCCTATTTACTTAAGAAAACTACCTATAGGTAGTAGGTATAAGTACTATAGGAAAATTTAAAATTGACTTCTTATAGTATCAATAACAATAAATTTCCTACCAGAAAGCTTATACTCCCATTAAACTTCTTTTACCTAAACTAAAATACGAATAAAAATGACTATACGATAATGGAAAATTCAAAACATAGTGATCAGTGATATAGAAGTAGAACGCAATTCGCCATTCCACTAATAAAATTAAATATAAACAACTACATAAAATAACTGAAGTTTATCGCATTGATTTCCCCATCCTTTTAGGCTTTAGTTTATTTATTACCTATATGATACCAATATAATTTAATAAGATCATCTATTTAACATTTTATTTGATGATTTTTATCTAAAACCTATTATGCAATAAGAACAAAAAACATGGGTTTTCGTAATTTTACGATTTTTCCAAAAATAATTAATTTATAATTTAAAAAATGTTAAAAAAAAATTGAAACAGACACTGCATTCCCTACGTTCCTTGATAAATAAATTAAGGGGTACGCTGTTAAACATGAAAAAAATGAATAGTAGCTCCGTCCTCTGCATTCTTCCCCAAATCTACCACTGATAGTTGGTTAATCCACATAAGTGGAAGTTGGTCCATCGTCCCTTCGTCCTCGGACATAAAAGTGTATTATTATTTTATAAATTTGAAAGTTGCGGATGTATAATATATTACATTTTTTACAGTTTTACATCCTTATAGATGGTTCTTGTCTCTTGATAGCTGGAACAAGCACAGCACCAAATTATTGGATAGATTTATTCATTTTGTCCGGATTACTGCACCAGTGACCAGATGACACCAGCGAGAAAAATTCATTGATTACCTAATTTGCTACCTGGGAGTTGAACCGGGGGACCTCGTACGTCGAAATACGCATTTCAACCATTCGACCACAGTTGGCCCCAAGGTCAAGATGTATAATATATATATATATATAAAGAAGCAATAATAGGTAACCATGACAACTTCATTTTGTTATTTCCTCTACATTTATAAAATATTTCTGTTACAAAAAATGATTTTGCTTTACACTTAAAAAAACTACTAGAAAAACTGATAAATGTATAGGACAAAACACCAGTTAGAACCAATTTTCTACCAAAAAATTTCTTTACTTCAAAACTCCTGCTCGACTCTTTACACTCTAAATAAGTGTATTTAGATATAAAATAAAAATATCATCTTAAAACTAATATAATAAATAAAAATAAACTAATAACTCCTCGTTTTGCTCAGAGTCTAAAAAAAAATATTTATTAATATTATATATTTATTATATAAATAAATAAAACGGACAAATCAAAATTAGATTCATATGTGATAGAAATAGGTATTTACTTTATTATATTTTATTCTTTATTAATCTATATCAAGTACAAAAAAAATAATCGCAATTTTTCTTTAATTTTGGATAAAACATAATAATTACTTAATTAAGAAAATTACCTAAAAATTTCAAAAAATGAAAAATAAAAAAATGTTCAAAAATAAAAAACTAATCTCAAATCTATGGGATACAGACTACTAATAAATTTTTCCATCGTTTGTCAAAAAAACTATCCATTTCACCACTGATAATTTTTACTCATATCAACGTTTTCATAGAAAAATGGGGAGGAGTAGTGAGGAGGGAGAGAGATATATTGAGTATGCTATTCAGTCCATTTTTTTATTAGTATCTTAATTATATGTAAATAATTTAAATATACCATTCTTCTTCTTCTTCTCCTTCGTCTTCTCTTCCAACTATTTGGGGTCGGCCATCCTGGTCCTACACTTCCACTTAACTCTATCTCCCGCATCTTCTTCACTTACTCCCACCTTCCTCATATCACTCGCCATCACATCCCCCCATCTCTTTTTCGATCTTCCTCTCCCCTTCTTACTAACAACATGCATTTCCCTTACTAATCTTACTGCCTCAGTCTCTTCCCTCCTTAATACATGCCCGAGCCATCTAAATCTATTCTTTCTCATTTTGTCTACTATCGAAGATACCCCTATACTACGTCTGATATACTCATTCCTTATTTTAACCTCTCTAGTAACTCCACTCATCCATCTTAACATTCTAATCTCAGTGATACTCATTCTCTGTTCTATCTTTTTATCTACTGCCCAATATTCTGTTCCATACATCTTTGCAGGTTTCACTACTGCCTTATAAAATTTACCTCTTAACCTAATAGGGATTCTTTAATCACACAGAATTCCTGACGCTTCTCTCCACTTCGTCCATCCACACTTAATCCTGTGTTTCATATCCTCTTCGAAACCCCCATTTTTCTGTATGACGGACCCTAAATACCTCTCCACTTCTCCCACCACATCCCCACTTAACTTTATTTCTATCCTTTCCCTATTCCCTCTATGTTTCCTTTCACCAAAATCATACTCTATATATTCTGTGTTACTCCTACTAATCCTTAGTCCTTTACTTTCCAGAGCTTCCCTCCACTCTTCAAGTTTACCATTTACTTCCTCAGGGCTTTCTCCTATCAGTACTATATCATCTGCAAACAACATGCACCATGGTACCTCCCACTGTATATCCTTTGTTATCTCATCCATTATGTGGGAAAATAAGTAAGGACTCAAAGCTGAACCCTGATGTACCCCTACTCTGACCATAAAATCCTCAGTTTCTCCACACAGACTTCTCACTCTTGTACTCGCCCCTTCATACATATCTTCAATTATGTTCACATACACCTTTGGTAATCTTTTCTTCATTACTGCCCACTTTAAGATCTCCCTAGGAACCCTATCATAGCCTTCTCTAAATCAATAAATACCATACACAATTTCTTTTTCCTTTCTCTGTACTTCTCTACAATCTGTGTCACCCAAAATATTGGCTCTATTGTTGACCTCTCCCAGGCATAAGCCCAAACTGATTTCTAGTAACAGTTGTCTCACCTCTTACCCTTTTATCTATTATCTTTACCCAAATCTTCATACTGTGGCTCATAAGTTTTATCCCTCTATAATTTCCACAATCCTGTACATCTTCTTTACCCTTGAATATTGGTACTACACAACTCTCCCTCCAAGCTTCTAGAATTTTTCCTTCTACTAGTATATTATTAAAGAACTTTGTCAGCTATTGTATACCTAAACTTCCTATTACTTTCCATACTTCTACTGGTACTCCATCCGGTCCCACCGCTTTCTTATTTTTCATTTTTCTCACAGCACTCCACACTTCCTCTTCCCTTATTTAATCCACCATACCCAAATTCTACTCTACCTGATCAATTGCCTCTCTCGGAAATTCCTCATTTAATAATCCCTCAAAATAGTCCTTCCATCTCTTTATCACTTCTTTTTCCTCTGTTAACACCCTCCTATCCTCATCTTTTATACACCAAACATTTCTAAAGTCCCTGGATTGTTTTTCTCTTTCCTTAGCCAGCCTGTACACTTCTTTTTCCCCTTCTTTAGTTCCTAACCACTTATACAACTTATCATATTTCTCTAATTTAGCTTTACTGACTGCACTTTTTGCTGCTTTAGATAAACTTTTATACTCTACCCAATCCTCCCTCTCTCTGTTTTTCTGCCAATACTTAAACTGTATTTTTTCTTTGATATTATCTCCTATACTTGTTCTGTCCACCACCATGTTTGTTTATCCTGTTTGTTTACGCCCACGACTTCCTTAGCAACTTTGTTAACACCCTCTGCTACCTCTTTCGACATTTCGTTTATATTCCTTTCCATGTTCCATATCCCTGTCCCGATTAGCTTTCCAATAAATACTTTTCCATTTTCACCCGTTAGTTTCCGCCATCTAATCCTCGGTTCCTTAAATATATTTTTCTTTATTGTACACCCTCTTTTTCCTACAGCAAATATTCATAACTATTAACCTATGTTATGCTGTCACACTTTCTCCCTTTACAGTCCTTACACTATTTCAAACCATATCTCTTCCACATAAAATATTCAATTTCTGATTTGTTCCCTCCACTCTTATAAGTTATATAATACTCTTCTCTCTTCCTAAAAGAAGTGTTCACAATTGCTAATTCATACGCTGATGCAAAGTCAAGTATTTTTTCTCCAGCCTCATTTCTTTCTCCAAACCCATACTCTCCATGCACTCTATCATAATCTATTCTATCACAGCCTACATGTCCATTAATATCCCCACCAATTACAATATTCTCATTTCCTTGCACTCTTTGCATTACTTCATCCACCTCTTGCCAGAACTCCTCTTTCTGACTTTCCTCACATCCCACTTGTGCAGCATACGTACTTACTATATTTAATACCTTATCCTCTAATATTACTCTTATTAAAATAACCCTATCACATTTTATAATCACCTCTACCACTTTTCCTTTCATTTCTTCATCTATATCACTCCTACACCATTCCTTGTACTAGTCCTTCCTGAATATATGATTTTATACCCCTCACCAATTTCTCTTGCTTTTACCCCATTCCACATTGTTTCTTGCACACAATAAATATTTACAATCCTCCTCTTCAAAACTTCTGGTAACTTCCTACTCCTACCTGTGAATGTTCTTACATTCCATGTACCTACTCTCACTTTGAACCTATCCTGAGTACTCAAGCGCGAATCTAACCCAAAACACTTTGATGCTTTCCCTACACCATCGATATCACGGCTGTTGGGTAGACTCGCACATATAACTGATGGAACGGCTATCGCAGCTGCTGTCAGGCTGGTAATGGTCACTTGATCCTTTATGCTATCTCCACACCCAAATACGCAATTTTCTTTTTCCCGCGAACATCCGAGATTGAAAAACTCGACTATATTCGTTTTAAGACTCCTCGTAACTTTTTGAAAAGTTTTATGCCGGCCGCCAACCTGACGCAACCTCAATTAGTCGACTTCTACGACAGGCATGAGGAAACCGTGGAGCTATAATTAGACCCCTCCACAGGAAGAATCCACAACAGCCACTTAAGGTACATACTCCGTACATACCCTGTATACATATTATACAATGTGTTGACTCAGGGTTTAGCAAGTAGGCCGCGCGTGTAACCCATCCGGTTGACACGATGCCGGTTGACACGATGCCGGTTGACACGATGCATATCTGACGACGGGTCCACGTGCCTATAAGGGTAAAATATGCTTGGGTCGGCACATTCCAAAGGTCTCGAACGGACGGATCCCAAAGACCCCGTCCGGCGGTTGGCAGTCTGTTTAGTGTTGGATTACAATAGTCGTGTTTGTAAGTCTTAAACAGAATCTCTCTTTTATTATTTTGTCAAGTTAATTTATCGTGTACAACATAATTTATAGTATCTATCTTTTTGTACTTATAACTAATGTGTAAATCTATTGTTTAATAATTTGTAACTAATCGTAGTGTACGGATTCGTAGTAACGGTGGGGGGGGGGGGGTGAAAAAATAGAATAAAAAACATAGGACATTAGAACAAAATATTATTAATAACTATAATTTTAACAAATTTTCAAGTTCGTACAAAGTCACGTGTTTCAAAAAAGTAATATATAAGTGTTTTGAACAATATTCCAGAAATTATTTTTATGTAGTAGGTAGTATAAAAGCCCACCCGCCGGCAGTTACCCGGACTTTTTATATTTTATATTTGTATTTCGTATTATCGGTTTTGTTTGTCATTTATTTTACTCTCGTCGTATGATTTGACAATCTTGAGTGGACAGCAGACGGTAGTTATCAAGTAAGTAAAATATTATACAATTTTAAATCTACCCTTGGCGATTTATTCAGGTGCGTTGTTAAATATATTATTTTTATGATATATTGTTATATTTTACAATATATATTTCATTTTATTATATTTAAAAATACATATAGTACCTATATTATAATGAATAATAATGTAATGATATCAGATAAGTATGTAGGTATAAGGTATACAACATAGAACATAATATACACTATTCATTTATTAATTTTGTAAGTATTTATTATGATTTTAAACACAGATCGCAGTATATTAGTTATATGTTATATCATAGGAATTATAATAGAATAGACGCAATAGTGTTTACGAAAGTGATATAATTTTAGAAAAAAATTGTACATTTTAGATAACTTACAGTCATAATTTATTTTATTTTTTTATATACCTACCATGTTCTAAGTGTTAATATTTAACTATATTATATTATATATATTACAATCCGAACGGATTCTCTCTATCGATAAATATAGTTTGAAACTTTTCCAAAAATTACAAAATTCAAAATTTACTTTTATACAGCTCATACATTTATCGTTGCTTCTGACGTTATTTATGTTATCTATGCTCCTACAGTGATCTATGGTAGTAAAAATGAAAAAGTGAATGAACTCTATAAATAACAGTTAAAAAATAATAAATATACCTACTTTTCGGGCGAAGCAAATTATTTTTATACTTCAATCAAATATGAAATTCACATCATTTGCAGCCTTATTAAAAATATAACCAACGGTATATTATTAACCCCTTCAATATTATTGAACAAATGTAGTTATAATCCCACTGACAGAGTCAATATCACTAAAATTACGAAAATAACTTTTAAAAAAATGGTGGGGTCCTGCATAAACAATTTAGATTTTAAAAATAAAAGCCACTCTATTATACTCTATATTAGTGAGTACTTATTACACCGACTTCCGCTCAGAAACATTTAATTAAAATAAATGACTTATCATTACTTTTAAATTCAATATATTTTAGTAATTTTTTGTATTGACATATAAATTTTTTTAACTTTTATATAACAAAGAACATATAGCACTGAACTCAGCTCACAATCGATTTATTATAAATTATTCATTACTGCTAAACGCAATGTATCTACGATTATTATAAATTGTTGATTTCAAGTTCAAGTATTTTAAATTGAATAAAAACTTCAGAATTAGTTATTAGTAATTACTTATTTACCTACATTTTATTAAATGCTTTTTCAATTTTTATTTTTTGTTTTTTATTTTTATTTTATTTTATTTTATTTTTTTCACGATAAAAAGTATCCTATGTCCGTCTCCTGGATCTAAGCTCCCCGCTAATTTACAGCCAAATCTGTTCACCCATTCTTGAGTTATAAATAGTGTAACTACCACGACTTTCTTTTGTATATATATTAGATTACAAAATATGCATACACAATATACATATAAAACGTATAAATTATTACATGTTAAGAAATAAAATAAAATGAGTTTCTTAACAAATGTTTTAATTGCATGTACATATTAGTCCTAACATATTGTTATTCATAGATACTATTTTTTGATTAGTTTTAATTTTATTTTAATGAAAATGATGGAATTTTATGGAGTTAAAATTAAAAATGTGGACGCTAAATCTAAATTAGAGTATATCGGAATCCTTATTACATCACTAGATCGATTGATAATTCGGAAATAAGAATCGTCTAAATTGATATTTTATGTATAACAATAATAATTGGTATAAAGAAACAAACAATTTCTGATTTTAAACCCTTTCTATAAATAATTGATAATCTTATATAATTTTATTCAAAAAATCGTTTAATAAAAAATAAAAAATATCCATGTGAAATACATTATGATTTTAAAATTTGAATTTGTTTTAAATATTAAATACAAAATTTGTAAAAAAAATACTATTCTTTAGTATACATATTTATTAAATTTTAAGTTTAAGCGTGCGTCATTATGTGTACCGCGTACCATATGTTTTGCAATACATTGTTGCTATTTGTATTTCTAAAAATACAGAAATACAATATGCTGAGGCCACATTGGGTAATTTAATGACCAAACGTAAAATCAGAAATATATTAATAATTAAATTAAGTTTATTTCGTCACTTCATCGCCTTTCTTTCAAATGTTCTGTTAATTATTTCAATGATCAGATTTTTTTTAACTTTTTTCAATACTAAGTATATAGATATAAATACAGAATTTAACAGGATTATACTTTAGTATTATTGAAGTAGTTTTTATTTTATCAAAATCAAAATTATTTTTTCAATTAATTTAATAATTTAAGTTTAGGCTATTAATGTTTTGAGGAATTATATTGATTCAAATGGTGTTTTTTGAAAGTTGTGAGATTTCTATTAATTAAATTATGTGTACTTATTAAAGTACCTACTGTAAAGTTTCCGAGTAATGTTACTCATAAAAGTTTGTGAAGAAATTAAAAGATAATCCCTTGTGAATACTCGACATTTTTTGCTTATGAATATTTCTCATGTACTATCTAGAATAAAGTCTAAAGTTTCTTTTGAATTGCAACTTATGGATACTGGTTCATTACTAGTTATATACAACCAAATATTATCATCTTTGAATTTAATACAAGACTATATAGTATCCCCTACGAACAAAAATTATCCATTTTACCAATGTAATGCAATATCAAACAGGATATTATATAATTATAATTGTAATTGTAACAATGTGTTTATTCGTACTATTGTAACATTTTATTTTAATTAGCTTTTGGACAAAAATATTTAGGTAACCATAGTTATTGGTTTTTATTTGCGCCAAAAAAGAAATAATTATCTCGAAAATAATGGATTAACAATATATTTTGAGCACTCCTATCTTCATTGTTTTGTTGGATTACATCTACAAATTGTTGATCCAACCGATATATTCTCAACTATACACTAATAACACAGAATTAAAAATATATATACTTTACCGTGGAAGGAGGATGGTAATTAGTTTAACTAAATCAAATAAAATTTACATTGATTATGGCGAATAGATAATATATGGATTATGGATCATATTGTACAGTGCTCGGATTGTTGGTGAGTGGCAAGGAACTAAGTATATCTAACTAATTTTTTATAAATTTTAGGGAACCTCAACTATTTATTTTCAAGCGCAACGCATAAGACAGCGTCTATATTTATGTGGCATTTTTATATTTTTTTATTAAATGCACGAGATATCATTTTTATTTATGTATGTAACTATACACTTTTTGGAATAAAATAAGAGTTTTAAAATATTTTCAATAGTTTCTGTCGGTAAAATCATCATTCGAAATTCTCAGTATTTAATTTTCTTTTGCGTAATGTTTCGACTTTTTAATGAATGCGTAGGGAAAATACTACAGACATATAGTGCTAAACGAATAATTCATGCGTTCGTCTAAATCAATCAATTGTTTTTATTTTCTCATAATTCCAACAAAAAAGAACTTTAAAATTAACATTTTCCCTGAATATGTATTTTACTACTATATTGACCGCATACATTTCTAATAATATGTGATATTCCTTAGACCCTTTCATTTTTCAACCGTTGATATAGTGATTTCTACATATATAATATTTTATATTAATGTAATTCATACGCAATGAAAATCCTTGAAATAACAATCAGTAGATACGTACTTTAGTAATTAAACGCAAAACGAATATCGTCTTTTATGTTAGTATTAGATTAGGTTAAACCCATATGGTGATTATGTGTTATTTGCGTTGTTGTACGGCGATATGTTTGTAAAACATTTTATGTTACCATTTTTCAAGAACACTGTGAATTATATAAAATTAAATAAATTGATATATAATATTATATTGTACCTAAAAAAATTAATTTTTATCAAAATCTAAATTATATAATGGTTATCTTGAGTTTAATATATCATAACTATATATAACCATATACCATAATACATTAAGCTATATGTCCGAAGTGTGACATCGTCATGTTTTCCTCAGCTAAATTTCATTTAAAAATGTCAAGACAACTGTTCAATCAGAAATTATTATCCGTTTGGTAATTTTATTAAATAAATAAAACACAACACTCTTAGATTTGCATTAAAAAAATTTTTTTGTAATTATCAAGGATGGACTAGAATACCTTAAAAGAATGCACCTAATAAAAATGTATTTAATTTTTAATATTAAAATAATTTATCATCCTATTATCGTCATAAATATATAAAATACTTATATTTTATTTAATGTGCTATTACATAATATTATTATAAAATAATGCTTATTTCACGATAAAATGAACCCCGTTTACTGCAGTATTATAAAAAATATTCAATAATAATTATAAGTGATTATGAGTACATAAATACAAATTTTAATAGCATTATATTATTATATAATATTCTGTAATTCATTACCAAATGATAGTCATTATGTACTCAAAATAATAAACGTATATATTATTTTGTTATTTATTTATTGTATTAAGTGTCAGGGTCTTTTAATTGTTCATGCTATTTATTCGATATTAATTTGGAGTATATACCTATCAATGTTGCTGTTCGCGCGTAGTGCACGGACCGACCGAAGGACCAGTGGCCCTAGCCACAAAATAGAAGATATAAAATAAAAAAATGTTCCTGCAAATATATTGGGTAGGCAACTTAACTATCTGCCGTAAACTTTCGTTGGATAGGCAACATAACGTACTAATAAAAGGCGATGGCTACAATGACGATGAGGAGAACAAGGAGAATATCTTGGAATCATAAACACAAATGTGTATACGGGTAATCATTCATTTGTATTGTATTTACTTAAATCTAGGAACAAACTGTATGGCAAAGGGGGGAGCTTATTTCTAAATAATATTCTATGAAATGTACAAAACTATTGCTTAATAATTAATTTTACTATAAACAAAAAACCTGGTTAGTTGGTGGAGAGCAGCGAGTTTCCGGATGTTACACAGTGACGATAATTTGTGTAGGTACGTGTTGTTGTCTTAATGGCGCACGCGGAACGATGTAACGAGGAATTGGTATGTTGCCTCAATGGCGAACAAAACACGACACAACGACGAATTTGAATAGATATGTTGCCTCAATGGCGCACACGAAACAGAAAAAGGATTACAATATAGTTTCGACGGAGTCGAGCGAACGATAATTTCCGACTGACAAAAATTCACAAATCAACTAATAATATTACTACATTGAAACAAAAACAAAAATACGATAACAAATATAATAGGTACAATAATAATAATTAACGAAACAAAACAACAAAACAAGAGATATGATGACAATAATATTATAATAATGAATAGCAGAATGGAGAGGACAGGGGACAGATGATAAACGGTGGTATCGCTGATCGGATTTAGCCGTGCATATTTACGCGAAGCCATATTTCTCGGCCCACTCATAATTGGCTTTAACATTTATATTTTTAAACAAAAATAAATTAATACATTTTAAAAACGATTTAATCGAAATATACGTGCATTTCGCTGGTCCCCGACTTTTTAATTTTCTGACAATGCACACTTTAAGTTTGTCTTTCTTTTTTAATTTACTTAATAGTATTCAGAAATTGATTGATACTCTTACACCTCTATACATGAAAAGTAATAGGAGGAGAAGGAGGTAAAAACAATTTTCCATATCCTTCTTTTGAAAAATGGTAATTCTAAATTTTTTGGCTGCAATACTTCATATTCCTATTTGTTTGAATTAGATTGATTGTTTTCAATATTTGATTGACATCATATCACTGCTAAATCAATACTGCTGGAAAACCTAGGAGTTGAAGTAATAGAAAAATCTATTTAATTTATTTTTTTAAATATTTTATTAAAGTGATTGCTGGAAAGTTTTAAGTATTCACTAAAATAAATAAAAAACATTTTTATATTACAATAGGACATGCAAAATACTGTACGATATTGCTGTAAGCATGATATACGGCCACACTACGTAAACAATAAGTACAAACAAAAACACATTTTTTAAAAATCAATTTCAAGAAAACAAAATAATTAATAGATCTACCTACTATTATAGAATTAGTTTAAAATTACTTTAAAACTAATTTGAAACTGTAATTTATAATACAGTATTCTTGGAATATTATATTAAAGTAACAATCATTTATTTTAATTGATATCTAATTTGATGAAATACATAAATACAATTGTATTAAGAATTTGGTACGATTATTGTTATTCACTTGGTTTCACAATACATTTTTAATTTTTATTTAATATATGTTATTCTATCTATAATATGTATACAATACCCAAAATATACTATAATATACAATTAAGCTAATTTTGTTTAAAATTAAATTTTCTATTCATCCATTAAATTAAAGCAAATGTCTTTTGTACTTTTAATAAAATATATTTTACATACATATATCAAAAAGAAAATAATTTACGACATCATCAGGAGTTGTAATGCCTAAAAAAAGAGTAATATATATATAAATAATTCCAATGTCTCACTGTAATGATTATCATGCGAAGGAAATAATTTATATTTAATATCATTGTTGATATTTTAAATTGACTAGGGGTCAAAGATAATTACTTACTTTCAGGGATTAAATTTTTCAGAGTCTCTAAAATGATATGTGTACATTAAAATCAATGCAATATGATACAATGTAATGAAAATTGTCAGAACACAATAAATAGACTATAAAATAAATATACAAATAATGATGATTTATTTGCCTATAATATTGAAACCAGTGGTTATATTATTACATTATATTAATTATATAATGCAATTTAGTAGCCACCACCACCCTTTCAATAAAATAGTATTAAATCATCCACTGCAACAGATTTGAATAAATTTAAATATAGGTAATACTTAAAAATTCAAAATACTTCCTATTCTAAACCATATTTATATACATAATAATAGTGTGAAAAATGAATATATCTACAATTGTACATAATGACTTACTAATACATTCTGAAATTAAGAATGAAATATTATTTAATATAATTAAATTATCTATTGGACTAATAATTATAATAATCATTTACAACATTATAATGTTTCAATCAAAATATTGGAAGTAGAATTTTCGATTTGAATTAATGTACAAGTTATGCCCTATTTTTATTTATAGTAAAAATAATTCATATGAATAATATTATATTACTCTTTTATTTCTATTTTGTTTCTATGCATCATTAGAAACCAATTAACCGAATAATGAGGTTAATTTTTTAAAACAGTGGTCTTATCTGAGCCTTACATATATATTCATTTGGACAAAAAAATTACAATTTTAATACTATAATTTCTTATACTCAAAAAATATTGAAATCAATACCAAAAAAAAAATCTCGACTTCCATATCAAGCATGAAAAACGATGATATTGAACAAAAAAGTTAATAAAATAATGGTGTCGGTAATTCCTGAAACTGAAAATTTTGAATTTTAACAAGTTTAATTATAATTGTTTATTATAGTTTGGTTCTATCATTATAACTTGATAACACATTTAGATAATATGTTAGATTACTTTAAATATTTTTCATTTTTAAAATACAATTTAAAATTTGGCGACATTCCTGTGACATGGACCTATTGGTAAAGAGGATCGTCACCGTATTGCCGAGATCCATTATTTGGACCAGAGTACATGCGATTTTATATATATATATATATTTCCATCTTTGTAATTAATACGAGGATGAGGAAAGGGGAAAAGGTTGAAAACTAATGACATGTGTTTATGTTTTACTTAGGGCAGTTTTTCTTTACTTTATTAAAATTAAATTCTTGTGGAGAAAAACTAACGGGTACGAAACTCCAAATGATTAAAGATTGATAAACCAATAAAGGACCGATGGGACACATGTAGCATCTTGAAACAAATAACATAATTATATACTTCTTTATTTTATACATATATTCAAACAAAACCTCGGGAGAGGCTGTTGCCTTAGTGAATTCAGTTCGGCTATTACACAAATAGCTATACTTTAGCACGCATGCTATTTTACAACAAGGAACATACTATTAAAGAAAAAAAAGTAAGTAAAAGAGACATCGTTGGGTCCCAATATTTTTAAAATTAAAGTCTTGCGCTTGATACATTTATATTATTTATGACTATGGAAAAATCGTAATTTGATTTTGTTTTTTCTTCCAAATAGTAATAATAGAGATAAAGTGGAAAATACAAAGTAACTCACCATTACTCTTCGTAATACTGTCTATGTTTAAAACATGATAAGATAAAATTTTAATAAATTCAACATATTTAATAAGAATAAAATACAATATTTTATTTATATACATTTTTTGAAACTGGATATTTATTTATATATATAAATAATTCTACAAGTAACTCAACACCAAAATATTAGAATATTGTTTTGTGTTAAAGTTTTAAAGGAAAATTAAATGTGTTTTAAAAACGATTCTAATTGAAATATACATATATTTTCCTGATTACCAACTTTTAGAAGTTTCTTACAGTGCACAGTTTTAGTTTATTACTTATTTGAATTTGTTTGGTAGTTTTCAGAATAGGTTTGACACGCCTATCTTTGCTTAATCTATACTACTATAAAAATTAATGGTTGAAGTAAGAAATAAAATATATCATTTTTTTTTATAAATATTTGATTTAAAATTTTTTTGAGAATATTATGTATATTTTAAAATTAAACATATTTTAATTTAAAATTCAAAATATTCCTCATAAATATTTCTTCTTCTAACACGTATTTATTTATAATAGTAGTATGAAAAATTTATACACGTGATGCAGAATAAAACTTACTACAACAGCCTAAAATTCAAAATAAAATTTTATCAAATGAATACAGTGTAACTAAAATAATCAATTATAAAATTAAACAACATTATATTATTCAATCAATATCTTTATATTGTTATCTATAATAACTATTTAAATTATTATAGTAGTTATTTTATATCTAACCATATCTTGTAAGTAGAATTTTTGATTTAAACTAATGTACAAATCATGTTATATTTTTATTAATAATAATAATGATTACCGGAATATAATATACAAAAAATGTAGTTATTTCTATTTTTACATATCGTTATAAACATACCATTATATAGCATGTTTAATAACATTTGTTATCATATTATCATGTAAATATTTCTAACGGACCCGTGAGTTATCTTTATAAATTTTTATTTGTGAATATCACCATACCGTACGATAGTACCGTCATCGTCTACGTATTATTCGTCTCAGTCTCTCTGTAGTCTGTAATTGTGAGTACTCTAGTCTTCATCATTAAGTACATAATATATTTGGGTTTTTGATATCGTTGCTTAATTTATTTCACATCATTGATGTCAGTAAAAATGCCTACTTTCACGGAGTAACAGTAAAGCTTTAATTGCTGTTTTTTTCTTAAAATTGTTTAATCTAGAAACACTACAGATTGGCGAACTTATAAAATAGTTTTGGTATCATAACTAAACAAATCAATGAACTAAGAATTAAAAATTCATCTATGCAAGAGTTACTTGTTACTCTTTAAAAAGAGATTAGGTCACTAGAAACCAAAGGCCAGATGTGTCTGTTTTTCAACTCATTTATGAATTGGCTGAGCGTGAATGTTATAGTACAAACCTCATAGTACGTGGCATTTCTGAGTCTACTTCTTTTGATATTCCGAATATATAAATATATATATATGATATTTAAATTTTTGATTATAATACAACCGGGAATGGATTTTATTGTCTTTATCTGTTTATGCGCCTGTTGACTATAAAGTACACGGACTTGGTAAGGTAACTACTACGACTTCTGAGCCTTTCAAAACTGTTTTCCAAAAAAAATATATTGCTGGTAATGTTCTTATGGTGTTGCTAAAACATATTATCCATACACATCTCCAGGTGTTAAACTTGTTTGTAATATAAACGGGAGCTGTTACATTCTTGTCACAATGAGTTAGACCGGAGTATGAAATCTAGTATGGCTGGCCTTACTATTACATTCATCTATGGTTTATCTACAGTAGTCGAAGCAAAGTCAAAAAACAATCAACATTCAGCGGAGAATCACTGTTCCATCTAGATGTCGCATCAACTACTTATTCAGATCCCTTCGGCTTCTATCAAAACTGTCACAGTCTTCGTACAATGATTGTAAATTTTAATTGTAATACTTATGTTTAACTGCATAATTATTGTCATCATGTAAATGTATTGTTATCAATGGTAATTTATATTCTGATGAGTTTAGGCTTACTTATTAATACATTTATAGATGTGATAGGAATCCATTGTAAATTCATGTAGTCGTAGTAGAGGTGTCGTTATTGGCGTACAAAACTACATTCCTTTCTTTGTTGTCATTACCCCAATTCATGTTAGTAATGCCTTAGTTAACTTGGTTGTTTGTTAGCATCATAATCATGTAATTATATGTTGTGATGATTTCAACATTCTAGATTTTATTTGGTTAAATGACGATTTTGGATTATCCTACTCTAAAAATTTGATTATGCGTTATTCTTGTACTCCTAAGTTGTTTGCACTTCATGGTTTCAACCAGCTTAATAATATTTTTAACTCTTATAGCTCATTACTTGATTTAATTTTTGGAATAAGCCCAAAACATTTTAAACTGTCTTTCTCTTGATTTCGTAGTTCCTGTTAATATACTCCATATTTCTCTTTTTTTTTGTTCTAATGTGTACCTGCATCGCTTCATACCCTGATGTGTATTCATAATGCTTCCCATTATTTTTTTAAATTTTCATAAAACCTATTACCATCGTGCTGCAAATTTCTTATCTTTCTATAATTAGGAATTAATACTCTAAATTTTAAATACTGATACTGCGACAAACGTCTTCTATGATATATATATAAACCTTCCTTTTACAGTTATCTCCTGAGTTCCGAATATTCTTTTTATGATTTGTGTTTTGCATGTTGATTCTCAAAGGAATTAAAAAATCTTGTATTCATGAAATTAATACTCATAAAACTTACAAACAATACCTAAGCCTTCATGATTATCGTTGTTTTTCATTTTTGTACTATCTTTTACTTTTTAGAAGTCTTTGGACAAGGGTATTTACCCATCACTCTTTAAACATTACTCCATCACACCCATTTTGAAACCCAGTAGCCCAATGATTGAAAATGATTCCCAGTCGAAATCAATTCTCATATACCAAAATTATTTGAATCTCCTGTGTTATAATCGATGAACCCATGAGTAAACAATATCTTATTTGATGAACATTTTTTTCTGGCCATTTAGATCCCCAACAATTTGTTATATGTAATGTTTGTTGTATTATATGTAAGTATTCATAAATATTGAATCTAGTATTGATTGTATAAAATTACAAACAGACCTAGTTCGATTAGTTAGTTGGGTGATGATATTGGCTTTCAACTTAACGTATCCAAATTTCACGTCATTACATATACACGTATTATTAACTACACTAAACTTGACTATACAACAAATGGGTCCATATTTTCAATCGTATGTAAATCAGTACGGGATCTTGGTTTCCACCTATCACGTACATTATGTCCTACATTGCACATTCAGGAAACATGCTTAAAGGAAATTACACTTCTAGGATTTTTACAGACAATTTTACGAGAGTTTAAGTTATCTACTCCTTTAAAATCCTTAAACTGTGATCTAATGACACCCGTTCATGAGTATGGAATCAATCGACTTCTTATGAATTCCAAATTATTGAGCGAGTGTAAATAATATTTA
>JAIPRL010007142.1:0-24587 GCA_025469235.1 Pemphigus obesinymphae
TTTTTTTTTTTTTTTTTTTTTTTTTTTTTTCATTCAATCGTTTTCCTCTCAATCATTCTCTCCGCTCTCTCTTTTTTTTTTTTTCTTCCAGTCTCCACACGGCGCTCGCACCACATCGGTTCGTTCTCTTCTCGTTATCATCGTCCTTCTCGCCGTTCTTCTTCTTCTTCTTCTTCTCGTTCTCCATCGTCGTCCGATCACAATCGGAAAACAACCGATCCGACGTTCCGGCGGTGTCGACGGACACGATGGAGGGGTGGCAAGCCGACGGCGGCAAACTATTCGAATTTTCCCCCTCCCCACCCGAGACTGTCTCACCGCCGTCTTGACGCGCGCGGTGATGTACCGGGGGTGCGTTCGAATATTCGGAGTTATATAGTGTAGATAGTAGAGTAGCGAGTTGGATAAAGTAGATAAGAATAGATATAGTAGGGTTTTATCACACTGACATTGACATTGACATCACAACAACAAATTTATGTTCGAATAGTAATAAGTGTTGTGTTTTTTTTTCAATATATTCAATATGTATTTATAGTTAACTGTGTTTCATCTAAGAAATTATGAGTATAAATTATAAAGTTATATATAGGTCTTGGTCCAGTTTATTTTCTAGTTTAATGGATGGACAGATTTCAATAAATATCATGTTATTTCACCTGATTTTAGATAATTATATAATTCATTTAGGAATGAAAACTTTATGTTTTTGGTTTTTTGAACTCTACTGTCACTTGCATGATGAAAAATACTGACGACGCGAAATCGACTATAGTTGACTCGAGTTAACCAGAGTTGAGTTTTCGAACGCACCCCAGCATATTGTGTCTGCGGTCGGGTCCGGTGTGTTTACCCATTGGACGACCAATTCTCTCGTTGTATATTATACAGGTACGCCGCACGGCGTGTTTACCCGTGACAAACGAAAACTTTTTAACCTGCAGCCAAGGCACTCAGCGGATTTCGAAGACAAACATATCTCGTCGGGAGATCGGAAAGCGAAATAAAAACTCGACAATTCGACAACAATGACCGTTTTATTATACCCCGTGTTGCGTGTGTGCTGTATGTTTTTTGGTACGCGCGAACGTACTACCGCACTCGACGTTAAAAGGACGACTTATAGGTACGAGTGCTGCAGGTAATCCCTGCTATGCAACCCGTCTGTTTATGTGCACATATTATGTGATTTTTAGAGGCTATACCTGTATAGAGACGGGCTGAAGATTTTTTATTTTTTTTTTTTCAATATTCTTGTAAATACGTACAGGATTAATTATTACATTTGATAATATTTTCCGATACCGTGCATTTTCGTGACTAGAAAATTTTCAAATTCTATTTATAAATACTGGGTATTTCAAATGGAATCAAAAAGATTTTACAAACTCGTGGTTGGTTAATCTACACTGCAGTTTTCATGTTTGACGAGCGGTTTGGTTTCATACAACGTTGCTATTAAAATAAATAAAATAAGTAACCATGACAAATTTACTTATTGTTATTTTGTTATTTCCCCTGCACATATAATTTTCATTATAAAAGGTATTTTTTTTTTACTTTTTAGAAAACTACTGGGTAAATCGAAAAATTACCTCTTTAAAATAAAGTTCGAACAAATTTTTATCAGAAAAATTCGTTGTCGACTCTTTTTGCCCGAAAAAGTAAAATACATAAGGTACATTAAATAAGAAAATTGTAAAACCTATTCCTCGTTTCACTCAGAATCTAAAATTTAATACTCTAAAACTACCTCCGAAAAAGAAGAGAATAAAACGAAATTGATAAATATATTTATTACATTACATTATTATTATTTAATACATTATCTATTAAACATATTTTTCAATTATGTCAATATATTATTATTGTCTTGAGTAAGATTTAATGATAAATTACAATCAATATTCAATTGTATTATAATTTATAATATGCTATGTTCTTTATCTCCAAAACAAGTATGTTTTACAATTATATATTTTTTATGTAACTAAATCATTACGAAAATCTATTTATTTTAACGAAAAATGTTTATAAATTGGAAAATAACATATAAACATGTCCATAGTTACCTGTATTTTTTTTTATATGTATGTTTATAGGGTTTTGGGTAGATGTTTTTGAGTAGAAAGATTTCTGATAGCAAATTAATTTTAGTAAACAGGTAATTTTTCGATTTCCTCAGTGATTCTTAAAGCATAATAGAAAATTACCGAAAATTATTATAAATTGGAAAATTTGAAAACCTAAAACTTGAAATTCACGCCAAATATTGGCATCATAGAAATTTAAAAACTTTTCAGTTATTTCTGTAAAATGTTGAACCTTTTTGTTTTATTGTACGCAGTACATACTTTTTTGGATAGAAGAAGTCGAGCGTAGGATATTTCTAGTAAAAATGGTTTTAAAAGAAAATTCATTATAGTTGGTATTTTAAAGAGTTCTACTTTTAATTTTCTCAGTAGTTTTTTAAGCGTAAAGAAAAACTACTGAAAAAACTGGACAATTTTAATAATTAAAAAACAATACTCTACGCATCGTTCAGAATTGTTTTACCGAAAGAAATATATTAACATGGCTTTCAAATTCAATGCATCCACCACCAGTATCGTACCCGACGAGTGAAATGCTTCCACTCCCTACTGACCGGCTTTTTTTTTTTTTGTTTATAAATGTTATATTATTACAAATTAATTATTAAAGGTGCGATAAAATATAAACTATATTATATGAAAATAACGAGATATGTACATAGCCAACATCATAGAACATCACATCATGGAGATCAAATCGTATAGCGACGATTATATCATAATATCAACCACGGCTAATTACTACAATACGCATAATATTATATGTTTGGGTGTGCGTGAACTCCTGAGAAGACTTCGAGGGGAGCCTATATTACATAGATGATGATGCGTGAAATCGGCTCGCACGGTGGTGTGTACATCAGTGGCATGCCCAATACGAGGGGTTAATACTTCCCCATCGAATCAGGATGATGTAATTTTATATTTTATAGGCATCTAGAAATTTTGTAAAAATCTAAAAATCAAGGAGTTGACAAACTGCTATACGTGGATTTAGTGAGACCCTTTGTGCGATAAAACCGTCAAACGATAAGCGTATATAATGTGATATTTTTAAAAATCAATAATTGTACATAGTTTAAACGAAATAAACTCTTAATTGACATTGTATAAACTGTTGAAAATTTTACCTACGCTCTCTGTAACTTAATGCCTAACTATACAACGTCGGTAGAATGGTCTTAAAAACATAATACCTTAGGATCAGAAATATTACATCTGAAAATAAAATAAATTGTTTAGTTAGGTTTTCTTTAATCGCGCGCGCTTAGCTGAGAACACAACTAGTTACGACGTGAAAGACGTTTTAAACACGTATGTCATCGTCCACGATTATCGAATTTGATAATTTTTTGTAAATATTTGTATTGTGTCATTGGTGCTTCTTATTTCTTAATTTACGATAATTGTAAACGGTAAATTATCTACTTACCACTAAGATATAAAGAAGAAATTCTTGAAATTCTTGAATGTTCAGCTGGATAATAGAAAAACGAGAAGCTTTTTGTGATGCTATCGAAAAATTCTGAAAATACAATAGATTGAGAAAATTACAAATGAGGAAGTATTAAACGGGATAAAAGAAAAGGGACGATTATACGGAAATAGCAACAGAACCAGAAAGAATCGATTTACCGGCCATATACAACAATATTATATACACGACACGAGGGCCTACAAAAACCCATAATTTTATTGTGTCGTAGAAGGCAATATTGGAAGCGGGAAAGGCCAAGGATGGAGTCCTATATTATGGGAAACAAATTATGAAGGACGGATAGGGAAAGGTATATCGGTATCTGAAGATTGTATACCACATTAGGAATACGGCATGGAAAACTGCAGAAAACCAATTAAGTACTTAATTATAACGACTGCAAGAGAAATAATTTTATATAAACGTTTTGTTATTTATTATGGTTAGGTAAGTATTATATTTTATTTATGAATGTGTGTTTAGACTTATTAATATGAGTACATGCATAGGCGGCATTTGGGGGGGGGGACATGAGGGTGCAACTGCACCCATGAGAATTATTTTGCGGGGGCAGAAGTATCATTTTGCATCCACAGACAAAAACAATTAAGTAAATCATCTATTATATATTGCTAAATAACAAACTTATATTTAAATAGTGTATTTTAGAGCACTAAGTGTGCACTATGCTGTACGAAATGTATAGGTTATAATATATGCATTTCGAATTTTCATAGTGTGTTGTTAAAAATAACATTTAATATACGAACTATTGGGCAAAATACCAAATTTTATCGATAATAATTGATAAACCACTTTAATACCATAGAATTCTTTATAATGTTAATACTTTATTTATTATTCCTTGAAATGTATATTGTACATAGTGGGTTTATGAATCATGAGAATTTTTGCACCCTCATTAGTTTTTACCGAGTGCCGCCTATGAGTACATGAATTATATATATATACTCGTATATGTAATGTATATATTTCGATTCAACATAGGCACTCCGACGTAAAATATATTGTTGTATCTACCAATATATTGTCGTGTTAAAAACGAAAAATATGCGCATATCCGAAAACATCAAAGACGAGGTATGCTCATATTATCAGTCATCAGTTAATAATAATAATAATAATAATAATAATAACCGAAGTGCAGTAGTGCTCCATCCACTATATTTTATACCTAATCTCGAGCATGCCACTGGTGTACGCGGTGTGGTCGTGTACCAATCTTATACATAATAATATATATTATGTTCGTTCATATTTAAACACGTGTGTATGGATTTAGGCTTCTGTTGTTTACGCGCGTCCGCGGACCGTTGGCTCCTTTGTGCACACAGTGATTCAGCGTTAAATTATTTTTCTGTCACACAGACCCGCCGCCGCCGCCGCCGCCGCCGCTACAGCATACCAGAATCCAAGTAGTGGTTAACCAATCGGCTCAAGTGCAGGGGAATTCTTACGTTATTATTTAGTACGTACATATATACATATATATTATATACACACACATATTGTTACCCACCATCGGTTAAACACAAAGTGCCTTTTTTGAAAATACGATTGCCAAGTTTTTTTTTTAGCAAAAATAATGAACCATCAAAATAACAGCCACAAAAAATCAAACGATCGAGTAAGAAGATGTAGTAATCTTACTTTCTATATAAAAATTTAGTTTCATAAAGATTGCTATCAGTATCTGTTATTTTATCTATAACTATTTTCACTAAAAATATTCAAAAGATTTTGGTTTTAAAACTGTTCCCAGAAAATAGATTATGAGTGAATAATGGGATTTTTCGGTTTTACAATGATATGTATTATTGTACATATAATAATATATATTATATTATATATATATATATATTGATAGGCAGCAAATTCATTCCAGTCGATGAAGAATAATTTAAAGAAGTTATTTTTCAATTTTACAAGTAGTTTTCTTAAACGATTTTAAGAAGTTCTTATTTTGAGTCTACCAAAAATAACCAACAATAAATGAATTTCTGCAAGATGTATTTCATAGTAATATTTTTTGTTTTATTCGTTTCTTATTGATTCTACTTCGGAATTTTCTTCCTTCCCTCAAAATTGCTTCAGTCGACCAAATTGAATTGTCAGGGGACTAAATCATTAAGGGCTATGCCCAAACTGAGAGTCAGTAATGGAAAATTGGCCTGGCTGTTGCCACGGCCTTCGCACATTTTATAGAATATAACAATTGCTCAAGTTGCACATGAGATATGTTTTTAGTCTCAGTCCCGAAATACATACCGAGTTCATTCTATAGAAACGGCGAACAATACTAGTTTGAAGCATCTACGTCTCACGGCTAATCTACCTTTTTTCTCCATTTATCTCTATACTTTTTGCACGTGTTATCACGTTTTATCTATTACAACATCCGTATATCGTATTGCGCGTCCTGAAAACGTTAATAGATATAATATATTAATTGTTATTTATAATTCGTAGTATTTTTTTTAACGTTCACCACCACCAGATACTCCACTCACAAACCGGTACTACTCTGCTGTAAAGTTGAGAAAATTGAGATAGGTAATCATGTTTAGGGACAGATTTGAGGGATGGGGCGTACAACGTGGCGATCCCTCTTCTGCATCATTGTTTGAGGGATGGTAAAATCTATTTTGAATAGGGATTAGCTCTTTATTTTTCATCTATCCCTATTCGCCCTCCCCTTAAATGAGCTTCAGATCCGCCCCGGATCGTGTTGCCTATCTCAAGCGTGTGGACACGCATAGATTGTGCAGAGATACCGAGTGATTAAACCAGTGGCGAGCCGTGTGTAAGGGCAACGGAGCGATCGCCCCCCTCTAAAATTGTAACAAATTACTTATTAACAAGTTAGATATTGATTTAAATAATAACAACTATTTATATTTACATTGTAATGCATTTCAAAATATTATTATTGAAAGTAAAAATTGTTTTCTATCGTTATGAAAACGCTATGAGGTAATCGAAGTTTAAAAATATATGTAGGTAATAGAAACCTATTATTCATTTGCACGGTTATCGAGTATTGAACAGCGCTCCGCGCTGTGGCGACGTATACAACCCGTCATAACTATATGATCAAAACAGAAAAACATAGGAGGGGGAATTCGGTAATAATGCGGCCGCCCGAGCGATACGAATAATCGCCCGACATGCAAGTGGACTGCGGAACAATAGTGCGGAATAAATTAACATGAATTTACTGCGTGTTCGTGATGCGTGCACATTTCAATATTTCTTTTCGATTAATTCAATTTATTCTTTTATTATTGGTGTATATTTTATTCGTATAATACAGTAGATAAAAATTCAGTATCATATTCACAAAAAATTGAAATAAAACAACTTTGGAAGACTTGCTTAATGAAAGATTTCAATGATGAAATTTTGAGTGTAAAACGTATAAAAGTTTTATTATTTTGTAATTTTCCGTTTTTGTAAAACGTATTTATACCTATATTTGTTATTTCATATGGTATTAATTTTAGTTTAATAAATTGTTACATAATTATTATTGTATTATTCTACGCTTTTCGAAAATGAATAGGTAGTTTTTAATCGCCCTCCCACTTTCAAAGCCCACGAGCCGCCACTGGATTAAACAAAACGATGAAACAATTAATGTAAGTGTGGGAGGACGTGAAGAAATAAAGTGCCCGGTCAGTGTGGCAATGAAGGGAGGGATGGGTGGACGTATTGTGACGGGACGCGGTCCTGTGCGTATGCCGGGGGCCAAAGACATTGTAACATACCGGGAATGGCGGCTTTCCCGCCCCGCCGAGCACGGGTACCTATTCTTATAACGAACGCCGCCGGTCGATTAAACAAAATATCTTTTGACCGCTGAGCCGTCCGTGAATATACATAATGCACGTACCCGATATATTTTAATACAGTCCCGGCACAATATATCAATATTCAACATCATTATATTACATACGTAGTGTACATTTTTGGGTATTATCAAGGTAAATAGGTATATGACATATATTATTTGTCGCAATGTTACGCATTGAAAAGACGTTTCTCGTCTCCGGAACGACGCACGGCGTTGTGATGTTATTGAACGCTGGACGGTGTGCACGATGTGTATGATGCACGCGAATTTGTCCGCTCGATATTCTATTATTACATATTTATATTTGGCCAATACCTAATACTGTACCTACACGTTTATTCGGTCGATTAATGTTTATTTGCTTATGCCTCGTGACATCGCCGGCCAGAGGTTACGGTGCACCGCTGCCGTAACAACAATACGCCAATATAATACGCGCGAGCGCGCGCTCGCGCAATAAACGATCAATGTCCTAAAACCGTTAAAGTGCATGGGCGAAGTATTAAAATACACAAATATATAATAGATTATTACATTACATTGTACGTAAATCGGTGTGTCTGTTATAACAGGCACTCGTATCGGCGTTTTTCCGACTGTGACCGGATCGATTTATATTTACGCAGACTTTTGTACGACAGCTGCTCGACGCTACATTATATCCAAATATGTACTTGTTGCGATATATATATATATTGTATAAAGTACTATCGAAAAAATTTCCAGAAAATAATATAGGTAGCTGGTAACAGATGTACGCATAGCTAAATATAAAATATAAAAGTTTTCATATTTTTATATGGAAACGTTCGGGTATTACGGCAGCACATTTTTGGCATTTTTAGACCCCCTTCCCCCTTGGCAGCAAATGTTCGACCTCTCCCTACTTTATTGCGTCAGCGTATGTCCAACGATCCTTCACAATTAAAAAAAAAATAAATAAAAAAATTCCTAATTCTATATATGAATTAATTAAAAATAAATGAAAATGTTGTTACGTATTTTGAATTTTATTTTACATATTTTGATAAAAATAAGTACATATTTTGAATTTTTTTTTTTTATTACTGCTGATGCCAGCATGGTTCTAAACCCCCCCCCCCCCAATACATCTTTTCAGCAAATGTAAGCACACGAAAGACCCCACTTCCCCTAGGCGCTTATGTAATACTTGAACGCCCCCAAACGCAAAAGTACTACCTATCAAAAAGTATTTAAAATACTATGTTTTGGCATATTTTTCAAATACTCGATAAGTTGAGAAATATAATTCCAAACTGCAATTAGAATTAGTAAATTAATCAAAATAGTATATAAATATATATTATTAATTTATTCGTTTACAATCAAAGTTCACGGAAAATACCATCGTCGTTTTATAAGGTAGAGAGGCAGAGAGGGAAATATTATAACAGTTATACCATATATCTTATAAAAATACAAATATATGCATATATATATAAACACGAGTATATAATCAATGATAATACTTATTATAATATACTAATAATAAGAAACAAATTATTATAGTAATATTCTTTTAGTACTTTAAGTGCTTTATTTTCTGAATTATGCTTACGAAATTATGAATAGATTTACATTTTAAACCACAGAGTATATAAACAATACATACAAGTGTATTCCAGATATGTTGATGACACTTTTATTTTATTAAAATGTACAAATAGACAGGCAAAAGTTATGGTTAACAATTTAAATGAAATGAATAAGAAAATCCAATTTATGCTTGAAAAACAAATAGATAATAAAAATAACTTCTTAAATCTTATATTAAATATCTCTAACAATAAGTTTCAAATATATATAAATATATATATTTATACCCGAACGTTTTCAAAAAATCTCACTATGAGAATGAACTTAATATAATTTGTGACATACGAATTAAAAATTATTTTGATATAAATACTATCGAGAAAATTTAGTAAAATTAAACGTAAAATGACATAATCCCATTCATATACTATATACTTAGTAATAAATAATAATTCAATTAATTATTATTCTGTGAAACATGAGTACCACAACTCTTTGTCAGGTAAATTTGATAATGTTATAAATAACAATGGTATTAATGTAAATATTGCCTTAAAAACTAATAATTATTCAATTAAAACCATAAATAATAAATTCAAAAAATTCAAAAATAAATTTTCTATCGATTATAACGATGGCGTTTATAATAAGCTTCCCACTAAACATTTTATGTTGACCAACGTCTCGGCGATGTGTGTTTTATAATATGTAACGTCACAATGCGGTGTTTATAAAACGTTTACCTATATTGACATTGCCACTATACATATTTTATATATTCCCGGGACGTTTACAACTGTACTGTCCTGCAATATAATTTTATTATGTTTTAGGTATATACGTTAATTTTATGTTATACTTTGTAACATCACATATTGCATTTTAATAATATTAATTTCATGCTATTTTAGAGTTTCTACATTATAGATATACGGTATATAGGTACTAACATTTTAGATTAAAGCTAGGTATTGAAATTGGCCAATACTATTCTGTGATATGTACTTTGTTATATTTGATTGTAGTGCTGTAAAACTGTTAATTCATTGTTTTCTCACTATTCTTTTAAGCATAAAGAAAAACTATATAGGTAACCGAAAATGGCCGAAAATTGTTATAAACCAGAAAAAAATAACGAAAGACTTGAAATGTACGCCAATTATTTACTACAGCATTTGGATAAAGAGCTTCTGCAGATGATACTTTGAAAAGGCCTAAAATGATTAAAACCATTTCGAATTTGAAATTCATAATTTAATCTCTAAATGACAAAATATACACTGGAGACGTTTAATTTTAAATAACATTCAGAGTCTTGTAAGTATACCACAATTTTTTTTTTTATTGCATATACCTACAATTTGCCGTAACTGTATATTTCGTATGTGTTTATCTTATTTTCTTACATGAAAAGATATACCTAGGTATATATAATTATATGTTTCCACATGCGTACATTTCCATGAACTCCAATTTGTAAACGAAGAAATGAATAATAAAATTATCTTTTTCTAAAAACAAATTAAATATTAAAAATTTAAAAAAAACAATAATACAACTAAAGATAATATCCTTTAAATTACGAATCTCTTACATTGTACATATAGTGTATAAGAGTGTTTTGTGGTTTACAGATTTCTCAGAATAAATTCCAGGAAACTTTATAAAGTGTCATCTCTGGGGTTAAAGGGACAACTTATAGTACAGAAAATATTTATGTGAATATTATATTGCTATTTTATAATATTATATTTTCAATATCTTCTAATTTGTCATTTGTAACATACATTTGATGCTGAATCATAATGTCACCAAGTCCTTGAAAATTGAAATCCAACAAATACCTGTGCGAATGTTTAAAAATTGTTCAGTACCTAGTCATAATATTATACCAACATACATTATTCATATGAGTATGTAGTAGTATTATAGTAAGTAGATATCCAACATTGGAATATATAACAAATTTGGGACACAGAATTTTGGAAAAGTATTTTTGAACCCACTTTTTTTAAATCATGCAAAAATTAATTTAAATAAATATTTTTTTAGCGTCAATAAATCTGAATATAATATTCAGTATGGTCCATTGAATACTATGCATTTGAAGGGCGAGAGGACATGGCGAGAACATGAGAATTCTAAACTTCGTATGCAAACCTGAAAATGAATAAAAAAAACAAAACAAAAAGTGATTGTTTAAATTATTTTTATACTTTGAATACCAACAATATACATTAATTCATTACAGTTTTTAATGAATATTTTTTATAACTTTATATCACATTTTTATGGAACTTTTTTAAAAGTTGATTTTACATACGGATTTCTTTTATTAAAATTTTAAATATTTTAAATTTTCTATGAAAATCTCAAAATGGGTTTCTGACTACAAATGTGTTTCTATCATGTATGTTTTGTTTACTCTTTTTTGAAATTGGTAACTAAGTAAATATTTGGGACCAAAACGTACGAATGGCGAACAATGACAACCACGATGGGTGTTACACATATTATTATCAATTATGATATATTTAATTATAATAATTCACAAACAGATAACTGTGTATGTGAGTGTATGTGTGTGTGTGTGTGTATGCGTGTGTGTGTGTGTATGTATGTGTGTGTGTATGTGTGTGAGTGTGGTGAGGAATGGTGCAATTAAAATGCGGAGGCTAATGACCGAAATCGCAAAGTGCCTGCGATATGCCATTTCAGGTCGCAACAATATGTATATTTATTATTTAGTATTGGAAAATATGTTAAAAATGGTTTTAAAGTAGTGTAAATCATTTTTTAAATCTAATATTTAGATGTTTAAATTACTATGAATAATGACCGGTTGTTTTTGGGCTTTATTGTATTAGTCATATTATATAGAACTTGTGTATAGTATCTATGTATAAAGTAAAACAAACCTTAAAATTGTCTTGAAAGTTTAAAATACTTACATTCATTATTGGTAAATATCCGCAATAAATAAACAAGTTCTATAGGCACCATCATACATATCCTTGTATTTTTTATTTGTATACATTTTTAGGCTATATGATACAATGTGTATAGTCTATCAGATCTAAGGACGAGATTATATTAGGGAGGGTGTTTTGTCACCAATCACTACTCGGATTTTTAACGATATAAGTTGGCATTTCCATATAAATCAATAAATTATACAACAAACGTGAATTAATATTATTATCTGGAAAATAACAAGATTAAAATAGATACTCGTTCCTGATTCGATCTATCACATTGTTTGTACCATCATTTCAATTTACCGGTGTATTCTTAATCACCTAAGACTAATATATACTACAACGTTTTATGTTCTTTTAAAATACGTCTTGTACGAGTACTTATAATAAGATATGGATCCGTTTACGCTAAAAATGTACCCTTTCCTTTTCCACTAAATCTTAAAATGAGTCGATTCACTTTTCGCCAAAACCATATCTTTCACTTTCCTAATTTGATTCATTAAAAATTTACATAATCGATAGTTAAATTGAAAGTAATAAATAGTAAAATATTTAGTAACTAAGTGCAGTTCAAATATGAAGTGTGAAAAAAAAATTATTTAGTATCACCCGCACTACTCTGTTCTTTTAAACTTTGAAACGTTTGTTTTAATATCACTCCACTTTCACAAAAATATTCTTCATCGAATTATCAAAAAAAAAGTTATCATTAAAAAAGGGCATAAAAACTAAAAAAAAAATTGAATTTAACGATGTGCTCCGAATATTTTGGTTTTATCAGTTTTCTGACTCTTGACAGTACCTGCATAACTTTTAGTTATTCATTTAAAGTTACAATGAAAATAATATGGTTTCGAATGTCTAATCATGATATAAATTATTATATTAAAATATACCTACTTATTTATTTTTGTATTTTATCGGGCATTTCAAACTTTCGGCTTAGTTACCGAAAACTTACAACACTTCCCAAACGTGTTTGAAGACTTGCATATTATCTTATAAAATACAATAAATTATAGAGAATATAAAACCCAAGTTGTTTAAGTTCCTATTACAATTTCAGTAAGTATTGTGAAAAATAGTATCAAATATAATGTATGATTGAACATATTGAATATCGAATAACTTTAAATTTTCATATATAATAGCTAATTTTGGACTTAAAAAAGTGATTTGACCATTAAAATTCATGAAAAAAATATGAAAAAAATTAATAATCAAAATGGGGGGGGGGGGTTGTCATTTAAGAAAAAAGTTGTATTGTACATGCGTATATCTAATCAACAGTAAAAAAATTCAGTGCATGAAAATGTGTATTATTAAGTATAATTACTAACTAAAAAAAAATGTTTAATTGCGTGGCTCTGTACAAGAATATTGAGCAGTGCATTTTTCAAGCTAGTAGCTAGTTGCCCAGAGAATATATTTTGTCGCCTAGTGGATTTTATTATTGAAGACAGGGTGACATGCATTTTTAATTATAAATATACTAATGTAAAATAATTAGGTAATAAATGATTATGGATAAATATATGAAACTGAATAGATGCAAAGGCATTTTTTTTAATAATGGATTGTTGATAATTAAATAAAGTATTAGTACTTATACCTACTTCAATTTAAAATCGTAGACAATTCTAATGACGCAATATGTCTGTAAGAGAGTGAGTGGCGACAAAGAAAGTATTTTCTGAAATTAAAATATAGCGGTCTTATACGATTAGGTTATTAACTTATTGGTAATAGTATATCAGTACGTGGTAGAAAAATTTCCGTATCATTATAAATACATGCAAAGATCAAAATTTACAAAAACCGTTCATTAATAAAATGGTTTGTAAAATTAAGATGTGATATTTAGACTTAAATAAATTATATAATATATATAATATATTCTTCTTGTTTATATATAATTTCAAAAAAAAAATTAAATGTTAAATTATATTAAATGTAAACAATTATTGTTTTTGGTTATTTGAATATTTATACGAATATTAAAGGTTGCCAAAAAGGTTCAAAAGATGATTAAAAAAAGGAATTAAATTAAATTAAATTTTATAACTATAATCTTTCATTGCCTATTAGATATATTATACATTATAATTTATAACTATTATTAGTAATTATACCCTTCCATAGTTTTTCCACTACCTATTTTTTTTAATAGCAATGAGGGGCAATGATCTGATGATTGTATAGATATATATTGATTGTCACCCAGTGAAAATTCCTTAAAAAATGCACTAATATTGAGTGTTTCCAATTAGCGTTTCCACACTGTACAGTGCACATATAATCAGTAAAGGTTAATGGAATAGAATTTTTTTTTTTTAGGTAAATGGAAACGGATTTTTGGAAGAAAATGGATACGACCATCTTCGTTGTATTCATTCGTCTGTACATTTGTTCGTAGTTACTACCTACAGCATAGTTACGAGTTTTTCGAATTGATTACCTTCAGGGACTTAGATATTATTCGTCTTATTTTAAATATTAAAATATATTGTACATCCATCTATCTTTACCATTTTCTGCTGTAGTTATACCAATATCATTAATTATAATATATCAATGCCAATTCAACACTTATAATTTTTATTCGTTTTGTTAGTTTTAAGTGTCTATACATAAGTATATATTGGGTTAAACAAATTATTTTTTAATTATTTATGGAATAATAGTTTAATTTTTAAAATACTTTTAGAAACCAGGAATTTAGCTCTCTCACCGAGTAGACTTTCTGGGATTGTTTGTATTTTACTATCAATTTTTAATCGATCTTAAGCGGTAGGTGAAGCCAACGCAAGATAGTTTACCTTACGTATTTTCTTCCGTGGATTAATGTACATTTTTCCAACTGCCGATAGAAAACTTATGGAACAAGTTAACAGGAGGTAATGTAAAATAACACAGCAGACAAATTCTATCGCAAACATCACAGAACATAAATAAAATATTATTGTTACATATATATATAAATATAATATGTCTATTGCCTATCATTATCGGTTGCATACTAATATGGTTTAAATTTGATTTTTAAGCATTGGTATTTTATAATTTAACATTTAAAATTAACGATTAAAATCCAAGTATCTGTTTATTTCTCCAGATGAAACTCTATTATCTTTATCTAGATGATTATATTTGTCATTAGCTATTATATTAATCTAGATAAATTGAAATCAATTATTTTCATCTAGATATTTTTTTGTATATATGGAAATTTATTGCAGATTGTTCCTAAAATTGTATGTGTTCAAGAAAAAAAAATTCCCAATTTCAACCATTCCTGTTTTTTATTTTTCTAAAATTATTATATTTTCCCAGAAAATGTTATTCCCAGTAGACAAATATCGAAAATCAAAGGAAATTTCAAAACACGCTTCCGAGTATCCGACTATATAGAAAGTTATTATCCTAATTATTATATATATATATATATATATAAACATATATTATATACATTATATAAATATATTACTATTTATTTCACCAATACAACTCCGTCCTTATTGTTGGTTGGTTCAAAAATCCAAATTTTGATATAGTTTCTGAATGATTATTATATTTATACGATTCTAATCGCTAAAAATTACTTTCCTTGTATAAAGTGTTTATTCCCGTAAAATTATTAATCCTTCGAAATATTGATCCTGGAATATTTGAATCCTGATCAATTCTATTGTCCAGCGGACAATTTTATCTGTACAAAATATATTGCTTCTATCCGCGAAAGCGAACGAGAGTACTATCAATCTACATCAATACACCATAATATATTTGGCTGCATCAGAATAATTGCGTGCCATAAAAAGAGCGTTGTTGGTCGACGATCGAATTTAGTGCACGTATTTTTCGGGACAAGACCGAATTGCGTGAGCGTAAAAATTTTAATAGACGGCCGGTTAAATTCCATAGTAATATGGGTTTTCTCCGAGGAATGGAAATTAGTCGAAGTATACATTATTCAAAAACATTAAAAATGTATTATCTCTGACCGATAACGACCGATCATCGTAATAAATTAGGTGTTAATTGTACACTGGAAAATGTTTTGAAACTTTTTGACTAAAATATAATATTAAAAAAATATATATATAAACTAAAAACAATAATATGCACTAAAATTGTACAAATACGCATAAAAAAAAAAAAAAAAAAAAAAAAAAAAAAAAAAAAAAAAAAAAGAGATAAAAGATTAAAAATATGCATAATAAAATGATAAAATTATGAATTAAAAAAAAAAAAAAAAAAACCGCGGACGCAATTCAATATATGTAAATAATAATGTTCGCACGCAATTCGGAACGACCGGATATATTTATATCGTCTGACGAAACATTATCGTACGACACCAGTGGACTTCACGGGGCGTTTAATAGAATTTCGTCGTCGTCTTCGCGGGGTGGTGGGGGTGAGCGTGAGATTACGTTGACAATATTCACAAAATAGCATCATCGTGGGACGGCGCGCCGCCGGCGGGTAAGCAGCGCGCTCGAGACCCGTGTGTTAATGTAGTAAATAAGGGCCGGTGGTGGCACAGTGTGGCGGCGGCGTCGGGGCGATAGATATTATAAAATGCCGAACGGCGCCGATTACGTACACGGGCGGTAGGGAGGGAGGGGGGGGGGAGGGCGCAGCCGAACACGCCCCATCGGGACCGCACAGAACGGGCGGCCAGGGTGTATGCCGGCCCCCCCGCGGGCCCGGCGACCAATCGCGCGGCCGCCGACACCCGATTCCCGTCTTGCACGCCGCGACGACGACGACGACGACGACAACGACGACGACGACGGGCGCGCGGTAATCAAACGTAACGCGCAGCACTTAAACGATTGACGGCTCTATTAAACGTTTATCGTTCGGCGTGATCTACAAACACACTGTCGTAGGCGGCACACGCATAATATTTTCGTTGTTTATCTGTAAGTATACGCGCGTGCATGATACACGGCGGCGGTTTCGATACAATATTATTGTTTCTAATCCGCATACGCGTAAGACCACGTTCAATCGCGGCCGAATTTCTCGATGACCGATCTACTCGACCGCAGCCCGATTGACCGCGCTTTATAGAGTATAACACGGAGTGTCTTCCGACAGGAACGACAGAGGAAACTACCGAATGAAATTGGACGGTAGACTCGGCGGTTGCGACGCCGGCGGTTTCGGTGCGGGCCTGGGCGACGGCCACTGCAATCGCCACCAGGAACGGCGGGCCACGGCCACGGCCTGCGCGACGACCGCGACCGCGTCGACGGCTTGCGGCACGGACCAACGGGGCTTGATGATGTCGCCGCGCGACTGCAGCGACGCGGATCGCGACGCCGGCCGGGGCGGACAGATGCAGACGGCCACGGCCGGCTCCGAGGTCGACCAGCCGAAGACGTCGGCCGTCGGCTCGTCCCTGTTCACCATCGACAGCATACTGGCCGCTCCGTCCAGACCGTCGGACGCCACCGCGGCCGTATCGGTCGTCGGCGGTCGCAACCCCGTCACCGCAGCCACCGCGGGATTCTTCAAGCAGCCCATCAGCTTCGGACACCTGGCCGCAGCCGCAGCCGCGTCCGGGTACACACACTCCACCGCTGCAAACTTTTTGGGCAAGTTAAAATACCTAACTAGTCTTATATATATTATTTAATTTACTTTTATATATTTATAAAAGTAAATTAAATCACGCATTTATACGAGTGATATATTATTATGTTATTAAAATATAAAGATATTATGTACATTGTGAGTATAGTTCATAATATATTATAAACAATTAAAAATTCGTAAATAAATGAAAATAAAAAGCCGACCAGTAGGAGTCGGAAGCACTTCGCTCGTTAATGGTGCATATTGTATTGAATTTGAAAGCAATGTTATAAACAATTTCTTTTGACGAAACCTATTCTAATTGTATTTTTTTTTTTATATATATATAAATATTACAGTTCAAAATTGGAAAATTGTTTAATGTCACCAAATTATATTATATTATTTCAGAAAATATCCATTATATGAATAAACATTCTGTATTAACCGCAGGTATACGCAATATAATAATACACAAGAACTCAGATATCGTACTCTAGTAGCCAACAAGTAGATATAATAAAATATAAACCACATAATAATATTGGCCATTTTCAATCGCTTGATGTATGTACGATATAATATGGTCTGTGTAGGTGTATAGTTATAGTATACAGTATATTCAGGGCCGGATCTAGGGGGAAGGAATGTCTCGTCCACCACTGTTTTGGAAATCAGTCGACATACTGAAAAAAGTTGATAATTTACGTTTTCAAAGAAGTGTTTCGTCGATACCTCCCCCATTCCATAAATATTTCTTCGGGTTAGCTAGCCCTGAGCGTATAACTACATACACCGTATAGAAGGAAGTTATTCTATTGGAAAAATAGAAAAATGCATAATGCATCAAGAGCCAATAAATTCCTATTGGTATTAAATTAATTAATTAACACCGTTGCAAGATCAATAACTTCCTTGCTACGCTTAGAATTTAAAATACAACTATTTACACGAAACCAGAAAATGTATTAGATACCATATCTAGAATCGATTTCCTATCAGTATCATATTAACGCCAAAGTTCTTCCTCAGCTCCTTCTGATCGAAAATTTACTCATAGAAAAAAAAAATTAATAAATAAACATCATTGTAAAACCCACTAAAACCAATAGCTTCCTGTAAGTTACGCTCAGAATCCAAAATATGACTAATTACGCTTAAGTAAAAAATATATGAAGAAAATATATTTTTAGGAGAACATTTTCATTTTAGTTTATTTTCAGGTATTACTGCATTACTTATTAATATTTTTCCGTATAATGGTGGGAAACCAGTGGAAGGTTTTAAAAAATTTTAAATCAAATTTTGTATAATTTTGTAAAAAAAATCAAGTAAAATTATATAATTCGCTCTCTTAAAATATTTCCAAATATAGAAAATTGATGCCGATCATTTGAGTATAATCATAAAATACCATAATATTATGCTCCAAAGTGCATACCTGTATAAAATTAAAAAAAATATGTAAATTGTAAAATACTATGAAATAAAATTGGTCTTATACTATTATACCACTTAAAATGATCTAAATCGTGCATATTTTTTATTAAATTAAATATGTATTTATATGTACGAGTATATTGTATATATAGATCCGTTCTCTAGTTATCAATAAAAACCCAATCAATATTTTTTAGATTCGTGATATAGATATAATATAATATACTATATAATATAGCCGCAACACCAACGTAAAATCGACTTAAAAGCATGATAAAACTGTATAGTAATTTGAAAAGTCGGATTTCAATTCTGGAAACTGTTTTGAATTCATCAATTTGTCCCCTAAGGATCGATCGAGAATTTTTTTTTTTTTAGCTGTATTATTCATCATTAAAAATCAAAACTTTAAATATTGATTATATTTAAGTCTGTAATTATAAAGAAAAATGCATCAATCGATCTTTAGAAGACAGGTCAAAATATTTAAATATGTTTACAGATATTAAATCCCAGTTTCCAAAGTTTGACAATTTCATCACGCTTATATTGGTCTTTTAAGCGGAAATTTCCTAATTACACAACAATAAAAAGTGATACGGATACGAGGCTATTTTTAGATTAATTTTAGAATGTAATTAAATGTTTCTAAATTATTAGATTTTTCTTTTTCTTACAGAACCCCTTAAAAATTGCAAGTGTTGCGGCCTCTTGAGTTTTAAAAAAATATTGAACAAAAACGCAATCGCTTTTCTTTATAAACGTATATTATATTAAAGTATTTCTAGGAAATGTATTATTTTCACGAATAATCAATAACTTGTTAAATTTAGTTTGCAATTTTCATTTCAAATATCTGGGAATTTTAGTATAATTTTAATTACTTATTGTATCTTAATTTAAATTACCTATTTTCCAATACATTTTAATTATTTTTGGAAATATCGACAAGGACAATTTGTATTAAGTTTAGGAAAATTTTTAAAACACTAGGTATATTCAAGAAATTAAGTTTCATATCATAATATAGTGTAATTTGTAAAACAATAATAATTATGACTTGGATGTTCGTCAATAATAATTAATAATAGTATTATTTTTTTTTTTAATGATTTTATATTTCCGTTGATGACATATGCGAGGTCGAGTATTAAAGTATTAATATTTTAATAATAAAAATTAATCCTGACTGTCTCTGTATTTAATACAACTATGAGAATCTAGATAATCCTTTAATTTTTATGAAACCTGATGGTTGAATTGGTTATTCATCCAAACTTTGATCTATCCTACAATTACAGTCCGGCACCCTCTGACAACGGCAGCCTTTTTAAACAAATTATTAACGTTTTTTCCTCATATTTTTAAAGTTTTGGAAAATATCTTAGAAAAATGTATTTAATAAGATGACCACTATCCTGCTTCTATAAATACATTCAGTACCATGTATGGAAAGGGTCGATAAGATACTACGCATATATATATATATATAGTTATTATTATAATAATTTTTACAATTTTAATTCGTGACGTAACGTAATCAATTTTCCCGATACGTTTTGATACATAATGCAATGCGACCATGAAATCTATTTTATATTATGGGTCGGAGAAATGTATTTTGGTCGCTAAAATATATGACTTCGCTAACATTTTAATATCGCTAATCATCAATAATCCGTCTACATAAAACTTATATTACTTGATTTTATATTAATATGTTTTTCAAAGAACATGACGTAGTACAATATATTATCTGAGATACCTTACCCATTGAATAGGTGCGTTATGAGGACATTGTACACCCAATTTTTAAGGGATTCTGTATAGGCAATTTTAAAAGAAATGAAAATCCAACAATTTGACTATAATAAAATATATTTTTAAAGTAATTTAAAGATTATCTTCTATTAATATAATTTTATATTGCTGTGTTAGAAAGATGAAATAAAAATTAAATTACCTATAAAAAATGAAATTATCTAACGACCTACGTAACCCATTTTTTACAATAACTAAATCTTTAAAAAATCAATATATAGAAAAAAAGGCTACGTAGATGGCTACTAGATAATATTATTAGTTATAATTTTTTTTTATTCCGTGTTCCTAACACGTTTGTAAGTTGATAAAAATTAAATATGCTATTGCACGTTTTTCATTGTCAGTTTGTAGGTACGATGTCCTCACTCCGCTTAATACCTATTATAAATGAACGAACGTATATTTTCTAATTCGCGTCCTATATATATACTTGTATATACATTATTGCATTTTTTTTTCCATATTTTTTTCAACACGTGGACAGTCGATAATATTACACACAAATCTCCCCTTCGCCACCCAGTAAACATCTGTGTTTTGTGTATATTTTAAATCCGTTTTCAATATATGCAAAGGCTTCGCAAATAATTGCTTCGCGCGCGTATTCAAAAAGATCCTGTGGACCGTGTGAAGCCGTGCGGCCGTGTGCAATGCTCTTTGTGCGTGACATTCAATTTCTGATATTTTCAAGTATAATAATGTAACAAAATTACACCTGATTGAGCATAAAGGGGTTTTCATGGATTGAAGGTATATATATTTATATTATATGGGGTAGATGAAAACGCTTAAACCACATTGATAATAATCGCTAGTTGATACTCGTACTTTGGCGTTAAAAAAAAAATCACCGACTACGATACATTTATATAAATAACATATTACGTATACTTAGGTGGTATATATTACATTATTGGTTTATTGCAAACATGATACTTCCAAAGTTCATAACAAAGATATACGAAACATTCATAAACTTCGAGGTTTTTTTAAAATTTATATTGAAAATATATATGTAGATACTCAGTATATTTACATAATAATTATCTACTATTATATATAAAGATGCTCTGGACTATTCGAATTTCAAACAACACCTCGAGTGTTCGGCTTAGTTCGAAACACTTTCGGGTAGAAAAGTAATCAAACCGGACTGTCAAGTCTGTGCGTTGCGGTTCGAAATTTGAACTCGAAATTAATTTCGAACTGAATAACTAATATTATAGGTATAGATCTCAGTATGAAATAATTCGTATGTTAGGAATTTAAAATCATAATACCTGTAATATGGTTACTTAATTGTTATTTGTCTATGTACCTAGAGATAATAATATATCTATTTAAAATATATTTAAAATTAATTAATTAATTAATATTGATAACATTGAACAATTCTGCGAAAAATCACGATAAATGTGAAAAATGATTAATGTAAACGAATCTCCCAGGTTTATTTAAATTATTTACGTAGCTAGCTGGTAAGTGTTTAAAACTCGATTGTAAACAATTTCGGGTTACATTTTAGGATGATCGTTATTATGCACAGAAAACCAAATTAAATTAACGCGATTTAAACCATTTTTCAAATAAATTAACCATACGCGTTTGGTATTATATAAATAATTTAATACTGGAGGGCGGAGTATTTTTAATTCATATAACACGTATTATTATTATTATTATTATTATTATTATCACTTCAGGGCAGACTTTTTGATTTTTTTTTTTTTTTTTTTTTTTTTTGTTTTTTAGCGTTTCGTTTTGGCATATTATTGCACGTACTATACAGGACGATAAATCCAACAAATCCTAAGACCTTTTTGTTTTGTTCCCTCGACGGGAACGACCGCCGATCGAACTTTAATCAACCATGAATAAGTAATGCGTATGTAACGGCCGTGCGTGTTTGCATTGTTCCCCCGTCTGTGGTTCAAATCAGATCAACGGTGCCCCGGGCACGGTATTGTGTTATGCATATTACACATAATATACGAATATATTATATAAGTACAAATATAAAAATATCAACCCTCTCGCTTCCATCGTCTTCGCCGTACAGTGTACATATCGAAAAACTATACACGTACATGTACATATATGTACCTACGTTCCACTGTCGTGGTTTTTGTTCGAATTACTTTTTCAAAATTCAATAATGTTTATGGTATACCAGGTATCCGAGGACGTATTTACTTTTCAAAAGTTCTCTCGATCGAATACAATTTTTATGCCAAGTGTAGGTACGTGTATAATATAATAATTATACTGTTCGTGAAATTTTTTAAATAAATTAAACGTATCGATTGTATTATTTACATATAATATGTATTTCGTCCCATCCTAAATAGAGGAGCAGTATCTCCTAAAACCAAATTGTGGGGAAAATTTGTTTTTAGAATTTTGCATTTTTCGCAAATTATTATTAAAAATAGGCACTTGACATTTTTTCGGTTAATATTTTTCATACTTTATTAATTATTTTTACTTTACTTTTCTTCGACGTGATTATCGTGTTTAACCACATAAACGGATTTTTGCAAAATACAGTAGGCGTATCAATACTAATTAATACTGGTAGTTATCATTTTATGGTAAACGTTATTAAATGGTAAACGTGTGTTTACCCATGTGTTTTCAAACACACAAATCAATATTTATATTTTTAACTGTATATTCGTATATGTTTTTTTGGTTTGTGGACATACTACTAAGTACTATAACTGTAAAGCCATTTTAGCTAAAACTACTAGATAAATAGGCAGTACCTATCTCAATTATGAAAACAGTGTCCATTGAACATATTTCTTTATTTTCTAGTATATGTAACAATGCAGCGGCGTATTTACCAGGGGAAAGCTCCCTTAGGCTTGGGATTTTTTTTTTTTTTTTTATGGAAATATATAGTAAAATGGAAAAAAGCTCAAGCTCAAGAGGGATCTATTTATCCATCTATCTATATATTATATTTAAATTGTTTGTAAATATGCCTATAAAAAAAAAATCATTATTTATGAACATGAAATGCGTAGGAAATTATACATAAATTAAATTCAAATTATTAAATTTATAAAATGTAGATATTAATATTTAGAATTCAAGATTGTAAAACGCATGTCTCGCCGTATCCCGTATGCTAGTTATAAGTTGTTGATATTATATTTATATTACCTATATCATAATATATGGCACAAGTACAAATATTGCACATTTGCGGCATTGTATATTATGGACGAATTGTCCAGGAAATCCAGAAAACTCGATTTCTTATCATGAACAAATTATAATTTTTATATTTAATCATTAATAATAATTAATATAACTTTATACTCTATGCTAATAAATATTAAATTATACTGCGTTTTATTGATACTTCTATTTATCTAATTAACTTAAATTTTGTTGTTCAATAAATTATTATGTTAGGATAGAGTTTTATTAATATTGAATACCTACTATAATTCTAAAGAGTTTGAAATGTGTTTCATTATCCAATTATAAAAAGTCAGTAGGTATATAATACACAATGCATAGAAATAATGACTATTTGGTATTCAATGTTTATTTTAAGTAATAAATAGATTTTAGCTTTTTATAAAATAGCATCTTATAGAAATAAATATATATATCTTCTTCTTCTCCTTCGCCTTCTCTCCCAACTATTTGAGGTCGGCCACCCTGGTCCTACACTTCCACTTAACTCTATCTCCCGCATCTTCTTCACTTACTCCCACCTTCCTCATATCACTCGCCAT
>JAIPRL010007143.1:0-24585 GCA_025469235.1 Pemphigus obesinymphae
ATATCTCGGTTAATAATAACTTGCAAATTGCGGGAATGGACTTGCAAATTCTTGCAAATTACTTGCAAAATATTGGCATAATTTTCAAAATGATCGGACAATATGGTAGGGCCAACTTCACGCACCTAAAAAATGAGAGGGTAATATGTGTAAATTACTATATAGAATGATTTTTGCATTTTTTTTTTTTCAAAAATGTGTTTTAAGCAGATATGTATATTTTCACGTTTTCCAAGACACGTTGAATCTTTTGCGAAATTCGTGTATAAAATTGGACTTAAATTATGCATCTTTATTGTATATTTAATGTATTTTATTGTTTTCTTTGTTACAAAAATATCACAAAAATATCTGTCGAACATACAGAAACGTTACTTCCGCACTGATAAGACGAATGTGGTGCATGTTATATGTAATTATGTTCGAAATCCTGGTGTTTATTATGTTATTTGTTTACGTTCCACATCGCCCGCTGGTCAATCAAAGTGTGGTTGTATACACGAGATCATGGCTAAATAAAAGCTGTTATTTATAGCCATATGATCACGACGGCAAAATAATCGTTATCATATACATATTATACATTGGTTTGGTATCGAATTTGTTTGGCACCTCAGGGAGACATATTATGATTCGAAATGAAACGCCGATATGGCATAAGTAAATAGGGGCATGTCAGCTATAATTCCATTTTCGCTATCACTACCTACGGATGTTTCCCAGACATGGAATAAACGATAACAATATAATGGATGAAAGAGTCTTGGTGTCTAAATAATAATATATGCACTGTTTAAGAAACGAAGGTGAAACACGTAGTCTTGAATAAACAAAATAATAATGCAGGTGTTTTATTAGTAGATATTTTAATTCATTACAATATTGCAATAATTTTAAATTAAGCCGGAAATGATTTTTCCATGAATTTTGTCGTTTATTCTATGTCTGGGAAACATTTTCTGCGACGCGTTATCTAACAACTGACAGGCTTATTTACTAATGCCGTGGCACCGATATAGCAGCTCGCCAAGTATTTCAAGGTCATAGGATCGTTTCCGTATGGGGAACAATGTACGTTTCGGAAGAGTGACGTATGTACACGTATACACGTCACCTGTTCTCCACACATCATTCTCATCCGACACATCCGTGAATATTATATAAATAAATATATATTATTGGAAATTATTCAGAGACAGAGAGAGGCGTATATTGTCTCTATTCTGGATTACAGGGTACCGGCTGTCGATGCATACGCATAATATTTTGTACGTTGTACCGCAGACGATATGATCGACGGCATGGATTCGGGGGTTGGCGCGTAAATACGACCTTTCCGTTACAACCCCAATGCCTACGAACGCGCTCGCAACGTCTATTATGATTATTGTTCCGCGCCCGAAACGTATAAAACATCGTACAGCCATCCGTTTCCGCTCGTCCTTTTCTGATTTAGAAGAAAACAAAAATCGAGTTAAAATAGAAAATATTTTGACTAAATGGACTAACGGAGCACTTACGTGCGGGCACTGTAGTGTGCAAAACTGCAGCACTCGCTATGTATTATGTATGGACGCCGAATAGAAAGATTCTCAATTCAAAAATCGTTTTTTCAATAATAATTTTGTTAACATTATATATATATATATATACAACCGACTATAATATATAGTTACCAAAAATTCTATAAATATTATACATAAATTAGCTGAATTTACCGGAATTTTCCCGTGAATATATATTTTTACTGTTTAATTAACAAAAATTGATACCCTCTTTTCCCCTTTCCTCATTAAAGGTCAAATATCAAAAAAAAATGTTCTTACCAACCGTGTCTATTAAAGGAAAATTCTCTGAAAATGTCAGCTTTCTACGACCAATAGTTTGAGCTGGGTTGGGCGTTAATGAGTCGGTCAATCAGGACTTGGATTATTTTATATATATATACATAGATGTTACTATCAATTTTTATAACCAAGCATTGACGATAATGTCTGACCGAATTAAGCATTAACGTTAATTCAATATTATAAACTAAATATCACATTTTAAAAAGTTAAAGATTTGTTTTGAAAGTTAAAGCATGATTAATATTCAATATACCTAAATACATTATCTACAATATTTACAATATTAATCAACAGTATCAATAATACTAAATAATGTACTACGTCAATGTTGTGAAAATCAACGATGGGCATTATATAGTGAAAGTTAAATTGAAAAGTTATGTTATCATTAACTTTTTAACTTAATAAGTAAACTTATCAAATTACCTAATTAAAGAAATCTGTTAGTAAGTTAATAACTACTTAATTTTTGTTCGTTTCAAAAAACCCAAGTTTTTTAGGAACAAAGAACATTTTCCCTAAAATGATTTTTTTTTTAAATAGACTGTAAAATGAAACTTATTATCTACTTAATTATTAGGTACTTATCCATTTTTATCTACAATTAACTATCTTATTGCGATATTATAAAATAAATTAACTTATATCAGGTATTGACTTTTTACTCTTAACTATTTTCAAAAAAATTTCTTAATTAACTCAAATTCAGCTAGTTAACTTTGCGAACCCCTGGTGAAAGCAATAAAATATTTAACAATGTCAAAGGGTTCTAGTCATTATCGTTAGGTACTGCGAAGGCATTATTGACATTTTCTGCGTTATTAACATTGCCGGTAACATTAATTTATAAACGATTATTTTTACAAATCACGTCACAATCGTTATACGATTTTGAAATAGATTGTAAATGACAAATTTATTCTATATATTTTATAATACGCTATACAACAAATGACAAATATTGAATAACAAATACCACATGTACTGATGTATTTATATATATGACGTGTATTTATCTAATATGATATGTACGATGAGAAAATATACATAAAAGGCTTATACCAAGGACATATTTACTCATTCAAAAATGTTTTTTTTTTACGAGTTTCCGGTTTAATCGTCTTTACACACTATAGCAATAGTATAAGAGATGAACGACGTATTTAGAAATCGGGTTAAATCACGGAAATACATTTATTCATTATACCATATATCGGCCCATTCAAAAGACCGGAATGAATAACAAAAGACTGTCGATCCCTTGTCTTTGTTATGAGCCAGACAGGGATTTTTCATAAGACAACTAGTTAAGATAAAGTGTGTAATTCAAATGTACCTATATAATTTTACTTTTACTATTATATGTGAGTAGACATACGACTTCCACATTTCCGTTATAATATATTACATCGTGTATATTATAGTATATAGACGTATGTACAAACATGAATGAAACCGAATTCACCATGCTATATATATAGATATTTTAGAGTGGTCCTTATTTTTGAACTTGTTAATTTTTAACTGAGCATCCACCCATTTTGTTCAATACATTTTAAAAGTAATTTTGATTAATTATGGATATGATACCTTACCCCCTTCACGTGTCGCATAAGGGTTGAAATATTGCCAAAGAGGGTGTTTTTCAAATTTATTTAAAAAAATATACAACTTGGCATAAAAATGTATGGATCCTTAATTGTAGAGCTTGAAATGGTCCATAAAAAAAACTTTTTAGAGTTTCTCGTCAATCTATTATTTTCCAAGAAAAATAAAATAATAGGTAGGTACAATAAAATGTAATTTATTCGACAATATTGATGATTTACAGTTATTCAAATGTATTTGATGAATCGCTAAAAAATACGAGAAATTGTGTTTTATATAATTTATATAAAATTCAATTTCTTAAAAAAAGATTATCAAGTAAAATTTCTTTGAGTCAACCACTTTATAGTAACAGTCAAATATATGTAATATTATGCTAAAAACGAACACATTTTCGGCGGTCGATATTATTTATTACATTATTATAGTACAATGATTTTTTTTTTTATAATAGGCCATTAGTTGTTTGAAATTCTTTGTAATAACCTCTAGGAAAATTATCTCTAAGTTTTTTTTGAGCAAACATTAATAACATTTTTGACCTTGTTGTTTGTTGACCAGATTGAAAATTTTGTTTTATCAATCGTTTTCCAAACAATGGAATATCGGGCCCAGACGATGGATTAAACTTTGATAAAACAAATACGCTTTGAAAAATTATTTCTAAAACATGATGCCTACAAGCTAAATATAGTATATCGCGATCAAGTTTATGTTCTAAAAGAATACGGGCCCCATTCTAACGTCCAGTACTAGATGCAGTTGTATCAAATACAAATGCTTGAATTTTGTGAAGTAATGACCAATCTTCAAGAGTATCATATACAGCAGGCGAAACTTCATATCCAGTTCCAGCAGAAAGTTCGGGTACTCCAAGAAGTTGTGCAATATGTGGTCCGGTTGCAATAATTGTTAGTCTATCGACTTTTGTTTTACCAGTTATGTCAGGAAATAATTTCGAATCCCAATGAATAGTTAAAACGTTAAAATTTAAATCGAAAAATTTCGATTTTATACTAGAAGATTTTAACTCACGGAAATGTTGTAGAGATTTATAACGTTCGATTTATAACAAAATCTAATGGATTTAGAGGATTAATGGCTTCCACGCAGGCTGTCAACAAATAAACGGCATCTCCGTCACTGATTTTACTAGAGGGGGGCTTAGCCCACTTCCAAATCATCTCAAGCCCCCTATTTTCATATTAAATACATTAATAATTAATATTAACTATACTCCCCCACAAAAAAAAATTTGTTTTGGGCTAATTGCGTTACTGGACGGTTATCGAAAATTCGGTCGATTTCTATTTTTACTTTTTCTGAATTTCTAACCGACGGGCCGCGTGCAAATGCCGATCGTCCGATCGTCGAAACGATAATGATGATAATAATATACGACGGGCACGTATCGCGCGATTCACTTTCACCGAAATGCCGCCCGTTTTATAGATACATGTCGGTCCGTCGCAATTGTAATAATAATTTGTCGATCGACCGTCAACGATATGCGTGCCGCCTTTCCTGTTGTATACAGGGTACGCCATCGGATACGCGGATCGCGGTCTGCGCGGACAGTATAATAATAATGCCGTCATCACATACGCGGGTACGTGCGATCGTGTGCGTGGTGTATACAGGCAACGATGGCGGCGGCGGTATTGTGCTGGCCCGTTAAACGTGGGAACGCGCCGATACGGATGAAATCTGCGGTCCCACGGTTAGGTCACCTGTTGCCCGTCGGTCGAGTCATCATCCGGACCACCGCAAGTCGTGTGCACCGGTATACGCCCTACGCGCCGTTTATGCAGTCGGGTTTCGCGACCAGTCACTGTGACACGAAATGTGAATAACGGAATAAAAAACCCACCCCCCTCCCTTTTTTTTAATGTTTTTTTTTATTATTATTGGCTATTATTTTATTGTTTCGTGCAATTTTTTTTTTTTTTTTTTTTTTTTTTTTTTTTTTTTTATTCCATTTTCGTATTGTATAGGTGTGTACGACGACAGAATTCGGGTTCTATATAGGTACTTATATATCTATCTTCGTACTGATATCGCGTATACGCCCGAGGGTTTGGGTCAAGCGAAAAAAATTCACCATTATTCTATTGCCAATGTACATTGGATATTTCGAAAACTTTTGCCCGGAAATCGCTCCGTAAAAGAAACACAATAATATTATTATGATCTATCTAAACTTATATTATTATAAACACAAAAAAAAATGAAGTAATAATAGCCAGGCAATGGTTCTAGGACAATATTGGTCCTCGTGAAAAAACGCCATGTATGCGGACAATATATACATATATAGTTCCCGTAATATAATTTTGTACGCGGACAATAATATCGTTACCCAAAATAATTATACAAATAATCAAATGTAAACACAAATTCTATTTTAATCGATAAATATACATTTTTTGGGGGAGACCAATATTTTTGTCCGTCTAAAAAAATATTACGAGGACCGATTGTCCGTATACCGCCAGCAATGTTCTGACATTTTCTGACGGGGGGTGGGGGGGTCAAAAAACTAAATATTAAATATGTAATATAAACAAGAAATCGATATTTTTTAGGACTGGTGAACAAAAAAAAAAAAAAAATTTTATTTGAGTGTGTTGTTTTCTGATATTTTTTGACAACATGAGGAATGGGGAAATATAAATAGTCCAATAATGTGCTGACATAATACTTTAGTCTTTAATGGTCGCTAATAATAATAATAATAATAATAATATACCTAATGAGTGATTCTATAAGTAAAAAAATAAATAACACGAATTATTAACTTCAAAGTTTCCAAAATTGAATTTTATTACCTACATAAAGTATTGTAATGGTGACGTTCTTGCAAACATATTGTATAGGCCGTACTATCGTGTATTACACTATATATATTGCATTTATTTTTTAAACCTGAATAATACAAATCGCATTTTAGATTATTTACTTAGATTAAATAACGGTTAAAACTTAAATGTATTGTTATTGGTTTTTTATTATATGTGGTTATGAGCTTATATGACTTATGAATAATGTCGTTTCCTGATCCGAATAGGAAACGTTGACTTACGTATACAAAAAACTTCATTCTACCCCCATTATACACTTCAGTAAACAATGGAAATAATTAGATCGTATAGAAATTTGGCAAACTTCAGACATGATTAGAATTTTTGATAAGACGACCGCAGACATTAAGAGGGTAAATAGAGATTCTATAGTTTTATATATCGAAAACGAAATATATAGTAGCCGGTGACGAAGTTAAATTTCAGAATAATAATATTGATAAGAAACACAGGTGGTACGATTCGTATTTAATAGTCTTGAACACATTATAATGTAGTGTAAAATATATACCTACTTTATTATACAATACACGTGAAGGTACTTATACTTTTTACATACACTAAAATACGGTTCATTAGGCTTTAAAATAAAATGTTCTTGGACAAAATGCTTATGCAAATTTATTACGTGTATTATACCGATCATAAAGCGCTATTGTTTAACTATTATAATGTTTAGTAATATGCGTATATTATATAATGTATATAGAACTAGGTACCTATACACTATTACTGTAAAAATTTATAACGTCTAGACAGCTGCGTGATACATATTAATAAAAATATACTCATAACGTAATATTATAACATATATATTATTATGTTCGTGTACATAATATGAATTGCATTTATAATATTTAATGAGATTTTTAAAAAATATTTCACTTACTAGAACATAACAGCTGTTATAGTAATTATAACCACAGATAATGGTTTTACAAATAAAATAATTGTATATACCTACGGGATACATAATACATAACTAAAAAATAAATATTTATAGTAGGTATGTGATATAATGATGGGTATAGTATTCATATAAAAATAATTACAAATATTTATATGCGAATTAATTATGTATCATTAAATAATTACTATTATGAGAAACGGTTTTTTTTAAACTATTAATCAGTTATTAAATGTTATTTTCAGTTATAATATGATATAATTGCGAATCGCGAATCGATAATATTGTTTTCAATTAATTATAAAGACAAACATTGCTTAAACTTTAAATGTAGGAACATATACTTATTCGCCCAAATTGTGTTTTTGTGGAATAATAACATTTACCCAAACGGCTTATATTTCGGATAAAACTTTCTCTATATTTTGAGATAAAAGGCTTTCTATAAGTTTAAAGTAATATTAAAATAGATACCTATAAGCATATAGATTAGATGTCCGACTTATAGAAGTACATGTATTCGAACTATAGTTCTACTACGTAACACAAATAAATACTTGAAAACCTTTCAAAACTTATAGATGATACCTTGTGAACTAATACTGTATATAAATTCATTAAAGATACACCATATAATTAATCTACAATATAGTTTTAGTAGGTATACTTGTATAAAATGTACATAATATAGTCAATAGGTATACGTGGAGTTTGAAAATAATGACACAACAAAAAGTATATATGCTCCGCAAGTGTTCACTATATATATATATTGATACTCTATTTAATTTCATTGCCCAATTTATAATATGAGTACCTATATAGAAAAATAAGCTTAAACATTCCCCCAAAATTTCAGGAAATAAAAATATACGCGTCCTTAATAAGTGCATAAAATATATGATTATGACCTCCCTACAGCTAAAAAAAAAAAAAAAAAAATAATGCGCGGACTAAGACGAGGTTGTTAGTAAAACTGACGAAGCAGCTGCACTCGTATATACTTATAGGTACCTACACGGTATACAAGCACAATCGCACATGTAATATCGTGGTTATAAAGGGTGAGGGGCTCTGTGTAACGGTATGTGAGAAAACGATCAGACTATGGTTCCCACCTATAAAAATGTCGCAACAGTCAAAATACAAAACCGAACAAGAGGCGGAACTGACCCTTGGTATGAGAACCCCTTCCATTTACTTTTAAATGATAAAAAAGGATTTACACCACAGCTTCTTCATTTTATAACACGGCATTTATTTTATTGGATATGCATGTTAGCACATACCCCACATAAAAGAGTTTATAAAAGTACCTATAGGTACACATTTTTATTTTTAAAATGTGTTTATAATAATTGCATAATAGGTATAAAAATGTATTTTTAAAAAACTACCCGTCCGTCTTTTAGTCTTAAGATAATTTATTTAGCCGTGCTCTGGTCACAAAGCACACGAATGATACAATATGGAATCCAATGTATATCCAAACCATAGAATAAATATGTGGCATTAGATTTGAAACGGTGAAATCATATTTGTCCAAAACTTCAGTGCCGTCCATTAAGCATGGTACATCTGGATCTTCGCTACAAGCTATAATAATAACAATAATGCATGAGATTTTGAAATCTGTTGAACGTCAAGACACATTTTTATTTACCTATGTAAGTCACGTTTTTCCAATGAAGAATCGTAAGTGCTTCAAACCCAAGCTCAAACCAAGATATAGAGACTACCCAATGCAAATACCATGGTATACTCCTAAAAATATAACTTATAATACAAAACGAGTATAAATGAGAATTTTAAAAATATAAATTATAATACTTAGCTATATATGGCACATATTTATTGAGATTTCATTTAATCAACGTACAACTAATAAGTAATATTATTGTAGAAATAATATTAATATTTTACAATATTATATCTTTACTTATATATTTACTTGATAATGATTATTAATAATCTTATTCAATTATATGATGCGACTACAATCCGTTTTTATAGTATAGTAAATCAAATCAATATATGAAAAATTACAAATAAATAATATATTGAATACTGATACAATAATGTATATAGGTAATCCGTATAAGTTCGTGAAGCATCCCAAGGGGCTATATTTCCAATTAACTTTCAATTAATTAATTTATATAAATTTCGTTAATGATTAAACTTAAAAATATAAAGTATTCATAATGTTCGGATTATGGTGAAAAATAATAAGTATCTTTATTTTGGCATTACATAAAGAAATCATAAAGGCAAAATATTCTATTACAGCTCACATTAGAAAGAAAAAATTCTGGTTTCCTCATAAATTAAATTTGTATGTAGTCTCTAATTAAATCAATATGGTAGGTAAAAACTATATACGTACTCGTATTTTATCATACAATATACTACTGAGTAGTGTATATAATATGTTAATCATGAAATACCAATTTGTTTAGCATAATTTGCTTATTTATTTTACGACAAATATTTACTAGAGCGAAAGAATTTGGATATGTTTATGTAAAAAACCCAACAAACAATATTTACTCTTCACATTTTGTGCATACAGCTGCTGAATTTTCATAGTAATAATAATAGTGAACCAAAAATTATATAATTATATACTAATGAGTAATGAGTATGTACATAGGTGAAAATCTTCGGCGAATGGCAATTTTAAATATCAAATTAATTACAAAAATGATATCCTTCCCACGCACACATTGAAACCTTGCTTTTTTCCAATAGGACTATTGAAAATTTGCATTTCCACTAACGATATTGTTTTGTAAATCGTATAAATAAATACGTAATTAAAAAAAAAAAAAAAATCATTATATAGACCTGATGTTCACAAATATTCCCGACAGGATCATGATGACATTGTCGAATGGCTGGACAAACGTTAACGCAAGCGACAGAGATCCGAAAATATTGTTGAACATGTAACCTGTATATAATATATTGGAAAAAAATCATTAAAAATCAATCGGTGTGCTATTTAATATAATAATTATCCGATAATATACTTACGCTCTCTGCTGTCATACGAATTATTTATATATATATATATATTTTATTATAATTATTATTATATGTTTATATACGTTATTTATGGGCAAATACGAGTAGGTATACATAGTGAATAATATTTATACGGACCACAAGAAGTAGATACGGCCATTACCAGAATCGTGATGATTACCGTGAGAAAATATGCAAACAGATCGTTTTGTAGACCGGCCATACAGTAAATGATTGTCGTGTATACCGTGGGCTCGATTATCAACGTGGGGACCTGCGGGGGCAACGGATAGAAAATAAATAAAAATACGACAGAAATGTAAAAGGCGATATTACAATTATACAGTTTATTATGAATAACATTGCATTCGACGCATATTATATTGGCTTGATGAAATACATAATAATATGTCGTTCGACGATAATGTGCTTACTAAGGACAGTGTGTTGGCGATGTAGAATGTTGGAGCGTCATACAGGCCAGAAGTGTATTCCCTCCTGAACAGGGGTAACTGTGTGGGCAGTTGGTTCATCACCGAGTACATGGGTGTGAAGAAATTTTCAGTGATCAGCATGAAAAACACGCCTTGAAACGATTGAATTCCATTTTGGGTCTGTTGCACAGTGCCTAAATAACACAGGCCGACCATGACGGCAATACCCTGTGGAAAAAAACAAAAAAAAAAAAACATTTTAATATTATAATAATTATGTCATCTACATGCAGGGGGACGACGCCTGCAGAAAATGTGCTCGGCGAGTGCAAAATGTATTTTCCACCTCATCCTCGTACACCCATTTTAAATATTACAAAAAATTTGTTGCTGAAATGCGGAATTAGCTTAACACGATGTGTTTTTTTTTTTTTTTTATTGAAAATCGAAGTAAAATTATTGATTTTTAATTTTGAACTCTAGACAGACTTTATTTTTAAATAATAGCAATTTTTTTAAAAAAAAAAAACAATGTTTCATAATAATATTTTTCGTTGAAGAGTTTTGGAGATGAAAATTATTTTAGTAGTTTAGACCTTACAGGTTAAAAGAATAATAACTTCTAATAACATACTTATAATAATTTGATGTTAATTCTATAAAAATATTATTAGGTACCTAATAATATTAATTTCTGAAATTTTGAATTTTTATTTTCATATATTCCTAAAAAACTAATCCATTTAATAAATATTTCCGCCCGACCGCGGAAAAAAAGCCTGATCGATTTAAACTACTTTATAAAATGTACAGTAGTTCATTTAACAGTCTATTTTTTAGGAGTATATAAATATGTAAAGTATATTTATAATATATATATGTATATAGAAATACATTTTAAACATTTCAGAAAATAATAGGTAATTTCTAGGTATTCAATTTAACGTAGGTACTATTCTAATTTATTGAAATATCAAAAATGGATTCCCATAATATCTTGAAAATTAGCTGAAATATTTGTATAGAACTAAAATTAAATTATTGTGCAGTATGACAATGTCGTGATATGTGAAGTACCTATGTCATATGTGTATTTTGTTTTTCTAAGTCTATGCATCTCCAAAAACAGTATTCAACTTCCAACCGTCTTAAATACCAACATTTTGTGTGTATAATATTACAAAATAATATTTTTAAGTACGTATTTAAATAATTTTGGAATAATACAATGTTTTCAAAATATTTAAGGTGATTTTTTTAAAAAATGTTTTTAAGTAACTTAGTGAACTAAACAAGTGAACTAATGATTTTTTAACTTGATTATTATTAATATTGTATATAATTGGGTTTTTCACATATTTAATCTAACTATTCAGACGTTACTATTATCGTAGGTACTAATTTGATTTTTCGTGAATATTCGACGAATGACAAGAATATTTACATAGATTATAGGTATATGTATAGGTAGTATTACTTATCACGGCAAAACATAAGTAGGTAGGTACAGTAGGTATTTTATTTCGAAAATTTCGTAATATCTAAACGAAAACATATTAAATAACCAATTAACGTTTAAAATTTAAAAAGTATATAGGATATACATTTTTAATACCTAAATCTAGATTTTAAAAAATCTCAGTGTCCCTCTCTCTCTCTCTGCGGGCGTCCATGTCTACATGTTCAAAATAGTAACTACTCGTATATTATAATAAAATATAAATTATTGATTGTTATCGCATTGCGCGTCGATTCACATGTCAATAATCACAATGAGCAAGGGTTAAGTTAAGACGGCACTCTGCGAGCGAATTTTATACACTAAAAATACCTATGTTTTTTACACCGTAGCGATTGATTGACTAGTCCTATAGAGTTTCTGAAAACTGATTTAAATTTGTTAACAACACTACTTTTGATCGATTTTTTTTACTTTTTTTAAATATTTTTATTCCCTAAAATTATTTTATGAAATTCAAAATTACTATTTATTGACCAAATATTAAAATATTGAATATAAAATTTAAAAAAATAAAAAAAGCGATTAAAATTTAATTTGTTCACAAATTCAAATCAGTTTTCCAAATCCAAATCGTACTATACGATAAATCGCTATGATGGACAAAACATAGACATTTTAGAGTAAAATTTAGAAAAAAATTCATGAAACATGTGTGCAATACTGGTAATATTATATCAGTGACGTATTTGGGAGGGAGGCAAGTGGCCTGGGTTCCTCTTAATCCGTGTTTGTATATATATATATATATATATATATTATATATATATATTAAAATATAATGACAATAAAATAATTGGTGATTTTAAATAAACATAAATATTTAATTGATATATTATGAATATACAGCTATATTATATTTAATGATATAATTAATTTTGGAACAAATACAGTATATTGTATAGAATGATTTGAATGATTTTTTTTTTTTTTTTTTTTTTTAATTTTCTTTTTTTGACCTTGAATATGATGGTGTTTTTGTACTTACTTTTTGAACTATAGACAAAAACCTCGAAAATCGTTTTTTTTTTCAAAATACGTTCTTACTGATTTAAAATGATCAAAAATAGACTTTTAAAATACATTTTTCTTGTAATTTGTGTGAAATTTTATGTGAAATAGTTATTAATGATAAACTAATATAAAACAGGATTATTTTTCAAAATTCGTTGTAAAAATGCAAAAATTCGTGCTTTTTGAATTTTTTTATGTTATTTAGTATATTATCTTATTCTTAAGAATTGGCTGGACGGACTTAGTTTGGGAGTTACGAACTTTCGAAGTTCACGAATTTACCGTTGTGAATGTTGCAAATTAAATTAAAAATATTACCCGATTTGTTGTGAAAAACCGTGTCGAATAGGTCATAGGGCAAAGTCAATGATTTTTGGAAAATACTTATTAATAATAATATCTGTGATCACTGTTTAAAATATAATTTTTTTTAATTTCATTTTTGATTATTTTAAATAAGTATAAGAACGTATTTTGAAAAATATAGCGATTTTCGAGATTTTTTACTATAAGTAACTCAAAAAGTAAGTACGGGGGCCAATTTAAAAACACCATTAAATTCGTTGTTAAAAAACGTACTCTTGTGAAGTCAAGTCAATTTCATGATATTGCCAATTTTGTGTTCAATTACACCTTACAGTCTTCTGAAATAATTAATTGTTTAAAATTTATTTGGGTATCCGAACCAAACTAGGTTTTATTAAGTAAACTTTTTTATTATTGGCTCCCTCACCCTTTGAAAACTTCTGACTACGCCACTGTATTATACGTATAGGTTGCGTATAGCTGGAATTACACCCACTTATATTAATTTACACATGCACACACACTTACGATATTTTCATATGATTTGAAAAATGTTTATACATGGCCCCATAAAATTAACCCACAGGAAGCCGTCTTGAGAAGACACCACACCGACAATTTTTCAATGAAAAACTTGCATTAGCATTTTTCATTTTTATTAACTAGGTATTACAAACATGTTAAAAATACGAAATAAAAACAAATCATAGCTAACAACATTATTTAACGACCGATGGAGCCGATTTTTAATATATATGCGTTTTTACACGTTTTATCAGCTGTTAAAATATCTATATTATTTTTTTTTAATTTTTTTTTTTTAACAGCTCATTAAACTTGTCAAAATGAATATATATTATAAATGAGCTCCATCAGTCGCTAGATAATTTTGTTCTTTATAATTTATTTTATATTTCATCTTTCTACGATATTCTCAAGTTGATAAAAATTATAAAGTGCGTAAACATGTTTTTTTTAAACAAATATCGTGATTACACGACGATTAAAAATGTTATTGACTATTTTTAAATTACTTTAAAAACGTATTTAAATATTTTTGAATTTTAATTATTTTTTAAAAAAATTTCATAAAAATTATGTAGGTATACAAAACCCATCCTCTTATCGAATGCAATCACAAGAACTGTCATTGGGAATTATATATGTAATATATACGTTCGTGTTATTAAGCTAAAAGAATAATAACTTCTTCTAATAACATAGGTACTTCTAATTTTTTTATGTTAATTCTATAAAATTATTATTAGGTACCTAGCAATTGAGTTTATCAGCCTTTTTTCTATGATATTGTGGATATTGACTTTTGATATTTTAATCATACATATATTTTTTTATTAATTTCAAATTTTTTTATTTTCATATATTCCTAAAAAAAACTGATCCATTTAATAAATATTTCCACCCGACCGTAGAAAAAAGCCTGATAGATTTAAATTATTTTACAAAACGTACAGCGGTTCATTTTAACTAGGTAGTTCATTTAATATGTATATGCATTTTTACACGTTTTATAAGCTGTTAAAATATCGATATTATTTTTATTTTATAACAGCGTAAACATGTTTTTTTTAAACAAATATCGAGATTACACGACGATCAATAAATGGTATTGACTATTTTTAAATTACTCTAAAAACGTATTTAAATATTTTTGAATTGTTTTATTTTCGTTATTTTGTTGAATTTCATAAAATTTTCTATACGAAACCCTTTAAAATACGGATGAAATCACAAGAACTGACATTGAGAATTATATGTATATATACGTTCGTGTTATGTAACACTGGAATTTCGATATCGGAGCCGATTATTAAAAAATCATTATAATAACCGTTCCTATAACGCTGTAATACGGTTAAAATACAAAAAATAATAGCTTAGAATTATTGCATTCGCGGATTTGTTTTATATAAAGATAAACGTGGGCGTAACAACGAAATCAATTCACGAAGAGAAAGAATATTATAGTGAAATGGAGGAAAATTATTATCCGACTATAGTTTCCCACGCTTTGCAACGGTATATTGTATAATATCGTCTGTCGGACGCTGCTGGGCCGTCGTCGGTCTGCCGAGTCTTTTGAACGTGAAAAAAAGAAAAGAAAAAACCGAAAAAAAAAATGGAAAAATTATTTAAACGATATGCACATGTATTATATATAGAACTCGGTATTTCCATATACGTATTCTATTCGGATATATTCCATACTATATATTATAAGGTAAATTTTATAAGGCAGTGGTGAGACCTGCAATGATGTATGGAACGGAATGTTAGGCAGTAGATAGAAAGATTAGTAAAGGAAATGTATGTTGATGGAATGAAAGGGATAGGAGAACCGAAAAAGAGGTAGGGGATGTGATGGCGAGTGATATGAGGAAGGTGAGGGTAAACGAAGATAATGGGGGAAATAGAATTAAATGGAAGTATAGGACCAGGGTGGCCGACCCCAAATAGTTAGGCGAGATGGTGAAGGAGATGAAATGTATAATATATATATATAGGTACATAGATACAATCAGAGCTTGAAACAGAAAATTTTACGAATCGGAATGATATACATATAGTTGTATGCCTTTTTGTTTGCAAAATAAAGTACATCATGACTCAGGAGACTTTATTTTTTTGCTCAAAACCAATTAAAACTATATACATTTCTCCCCCCCCCCCCAATAAATATAGGGGTTTGAATGTCTTACCAAGATTCATAACGATTAAAACACTACCTATTTGCTAATCAAATTTTTCCCGCAAAATTAAACAGCTTGATAAAAAAAACGGTACCAAACAATTACCTTCCTATTATTGCCCTGTGGAGGGGGCTAAGAATTCCTCTACGGTTTCCTCATGCCTGTCATAGAAGTCGACTAATTGAGGTTGCGTCAGGTCGACAGCCGGCATAAAACTTGTCAAAAATTTATGAGTAGTCTTAAAATGGATATAGGCGAGTATTCCCATCTCGGATGTTCGAGTAAATTTTATAAGGCAGTGGTGAGACCTGCAATGATGTATGGAACGGAATGTTGGGCAGTAGATAGAAAGATAGAACAGAGAATGAGTGTCGCTGAGATGAGAATGTTAAGGTGGATGAGTGGAGTTACTACTAGAGAGGATAAAATAAAGAATGAGTATATCTGAGGTAGTATAGGGGTAGCTTCGATAGTAGACAAAATAAGAGAGAATAGATTATGTATGTATTAAGGAGAGGGAAGAGACTGAGGCAGTAAGATTAGTAAGGGAAATGCATGTTGTTGGTAAAAGGGGGAAAAGAAGACCGAAAAAGATATGGAGGAGGATGTGATGGCGAGTGATATGAGGAAGGTGGGAGTAAGTGAAGAAAATTCGGAAGATAAGAGTTAAGTGGAAGTGTAGGACAAGGGTGGCCGACCCCAAATAGTTGGGAAAGAAGGCGAAGGAGAAGAAGAAGATATATTATTATATTCCGCGTGTACCCGAACGGGAGACTTTCGGTCTCGTCTAGAACGGATTATTATGTTATGGCATAAATATTTATTTTAAATTTTTTCACGGGGCGCCCCGGCGTAATACGTGTGCGGCGTTGCGTCATCGGAGCGGTACGTACGACAGCGCCGGGCGATCGCATGCGTGTCGTCAATTTACGCGCGTGGACGGCGGCGGCACACACGACGAGTCTCCCCCCCCCCCGGGGGCACCTCTCTATAATATTATATCGCCGCCGCCGCCGCCGCCGCCGCTAGAACGTATGGAAATGTACATAATATAGTACGTAATATAGTATATAATATTATCATTTTATTGGTTTTTTTTCTTTTTTTTATCATTCATTTTTTTTTTACACACACTATTGTACACACGATAATGCGATATTATATATATATATATTCGTATACGCGGTCGTTAAGAGGGTTCGAGTCAGTTATTATCTAAGGAGTATTATATAGGCAATTTATCGTACATGCTAAAGTTTTAAATTCAGAATTTTATGCAGTTAGAGAGAGGTCATTTAAGTTAATAAAGCTAATAATAAATTAATAAATACACTCCTTGGGCTTGTATCTATGTCCATCTAGGTTAAATATGAATTGCAAGTGTGAAAATAATAAAAATAAGATCGTATATTAAATCACATTTTGAACGGAAAGTTGCTTTCGCTGTGACAAAATTGTGAGACTTTGGCTAGTCTAATTTTAATTCTGTAAAAAGCATAAGATTCTTTGATATCTTTTCTAGGTTTTAATCTGGGCGTTTTTCGAAATATGAATTTCCGCTTTAGATATACATAAGTGAACAATTTGTAAAATATGGAAATTTTATTTAATCATACCGGAATCGAAAATTCATATTTCGAAAAACGCCTCGATTAAAACCTAGAAAATATATGGAAAAATATTATGCCTTTTACAGAATTAAAATCGGATCAGCCAAAGTCGCGCAATTTTGTCACAGCGAAATGTCTAAAAACGATATATTTTTGACCGACTCGAACCACCTTAACAATATAATGATTAGGGGAGACCGGGGAGATTTATTATATAGTTCAGTGGCATTTTTTCAATTTTTATCTCCAAGGGGGGGGGGGTAACAAAAAAAGTCTAAGACCTTGTTTTTTTTTTTGCTTATTTACGTAACAACATAGCGTTACAATGTGAAATAATAATTGAAATGATACATTTCGATGATTTTTTTTTTGCTTCTAGAGGGATCAGAACCCAGACCCCCTCCTTCCCCAACCATAAATACACCACTAATATAGTGGTAGTAACACTTTTTATTTTTACCGACTATATATATACATTTTATGAAATAATTACCACTCATCAAGTTCTCTTTTCATACCTGCAATAGGTGGAGAATGATGTCTATTAGTTTATCGATAGGTATAAACTATATATTATAGTACTTTAATAGTAAATATATTATATTATGTATACCTAATACCTATACGTGCGTTTTAATTAATTCAAATTTGGTGGATTTTTTTTTTGCAACAACTATAACCCCGATATTGGGGATAGTATTGTAACACTGCAAGTCCGAGTAAATCGTAACACATCTCGTACGCGAATTTAATAATGAAACTGCATTATATATATATATATATATAGGTATATTGCATTTTTAATATAAAACTATTCATAGTTCTTACATAATTTCTTGGAAATTTATCTAAAATAACAAAAATATTATAATAATTAAAATTAATTTTTTTTTTTTTAGTTAGGAATTGTTCAAGTATAACATATTCTTATATCTATATATTAGGTACATATCTATCTAAATGACAATACACATTATTATTATACATATATATGACATAAGAATATCATTAAATCATTGAGTTATTAAAATAAATTATAATAAATCCAATTAATAAATAGCTATGATACAACCAGGGCTTTAAGTGGAAGGGAGGACTAATATCCCCATATATAGTTACAAGCGTTCCGTATATCATTATACAATACCTATGCAATATGTAATGGTTATAATTTGAGCGTTCCTGAGTATTTTACAGAGAAATTGTTAAAGGGGACACTTTTTAACCACCGTTAGAAGTAAAAAGGGACTGAGTTCTCCTTCTTTAACCCCTGGTTATGACTAACCTTAGTCTATTTGTAACAATTCCACCCGAATCTATAAATATTTATATTCATTACCTACCTACTATTAAAGAAATAATAATAACATAAATTATCGTTGTTGCCACAAAAATTACCCAAAATTATCATTTAATTACAACTATAGATTTTAATAAAATATTAATAATCAGGCGACTAACTAAAAAGTTTAAAAAAAAATTTAATTTTTTTCACTTTTTCGATGTATAATGATAATTTTGATTATATAATGATAACACAACTAGATACGTTTGTTACTTACGATATGTATATGATAATTTTTGGTTGTGAATTCAATGAAATCTATAAGAACTTCACCGAAACAATTTACAATAGTTACAACTTACAACTATTTCCGGTCGCGGAATCAAGAAGGCGGTGGTCATGAAGTTTGAACCCCTCATTGATATAAATATATAATATGAAAAACCATGATATATACGTATAATTTTGACTTGGGGGAAGGCAATTTTCTTAAAACTACTATATGATAAATCGCTACGATGAATAAAACATAGGCACACACTTTTGAATACAATTTAGAAAAAAATTCATGAAACTTCTACGATTATTATCGGTGTGCGCAATACCGATATAATAACTAACATCATTATACGGATTACGGGTAGTGGGATTTACACAAATTTATATTCATTTACACACGCACGCACACTTATGATATTTTCGTATGATTAGAAAATTGCTCATATATAACCCATTAAAATTAGCCCACAGCCACCTTAATCAAAAAAGTCAGTAAATCGAAAATAAAAAGTAGGTACCATCTCGATCAAAGTTTTTACCAGAAAATAGATTCACATTTAACGATTCAATGAAGTCTTCTGGTCGAAAAGAATTAACATAATTATTATTATCAAATTATACAATCATTAGCTTTTTCGCTCCACTCAGAATCAATTGACAATTATAAAAAAATTACGCTGTGTTTTTGATTAAATGATGTTTGATAAAACTGTGATTTTACTTTTTGATATTCTAAACATGTATATGTTTAGAATAATACTAATAAAATAAAAATATTCCAAAAATTTAACTTGCATATTATATACAAAATATGTCTAGCCTATATGGTTCTTTTCAGCTTAGCAATCCATCCATAGGTCGACTAGTGCTAAATATAGGACCAACCACTAAATAATTATCTCTTTTTTTTTTTCTTTGGTACGCCATATCCAAGAATGCGTTACGATATATATATATATATTTTTTTTTGGTACCTATATATATGTCAATCCATCACGTCCTGGGCCTTCCTAAAGGTCTTGCGCAATTAATTTTCTTAACCAATACTCTCTTTTTAAACGGCGTTCAGTTTTTTTTTAGTGCAATTTATGTAAATATTCGTTTTATGTTCTCTCAATCGCGTGTTTGTCTCTTGAGTGTGGTAATCTCCACGACCATAACACCATTATTACTGTTAATGTATTAGAATTACGAAGATAATATTATATTGTTCGTTTTGCTACATAAATCTGATTTTTCTTAGCCGCTTTTCTCATAATTTTCTTTTACTGCAATAGAAACTATTGGTATTTAAAAAACTTGTGTTACTGTGTAAACTGTGTATAAATAAATTCCAAATACAATCATTATTATTTCTCGACATATATTTCACTATACAAACCACCAGATATTATAAATGACCATTTTTACTTCTATATTATATACGTATATCCAATAGATCATATTATGCTTTGTCTGTATACCAGTACCAGTCCATATTGTAATGTACTATACCTATATACCTATACGTATGGTTATGCATTTCTAGACTCTGGTGCATATAAATACGTGGATAAATTTCATAAATACTATATTTATTTTACGGGGTTTTTATAATATTGTGTACTTGGGAGAAATGAGATAATATGTATATAATAATAATACATACACCTACTATGAAATTCTAATCGTCCTGAATATAAAAATGTATTGTTCGCATACTCCGACGCGGGCAACGGCTCGTGATAAAGGTACCTATAATATAATGTATACGGTGCACATATTATATAGGCATTTGAATAAGAAATCTATTATATTTTTAAAAAATAAATGTAAAATATTTCCAGACATTGTACACTATACCGTATGTAATATGCAATATTATAAAAACGTATAACACATTGTGTGTACTCACGACTTTTTGCAAAAACCTGTGGACGTCAACGGTGGGGTCGCGGACTTTCTCCAGAAAATATCGTCTTGTCAAGTGGTACAGTTTCACCGGCCAAAACGGCGACAAGCTGTAAACAGTTATACACAGCTCAACATTATATTACGCGATATTTATAATAATATATATATATATAGCCCATTAACACAGTGATTACAATATGATATACGACACGATAATATTATCTCACCGGAGCAGTGTAAACGTGCGTCTCTACAGGTATCGTTATTTTAATATTATTACTGTTGTTCCGGTGCGCGTACCTACGTGAAAAGTAGAAATGCGTTTTACGCCCTTAACCGTATGGTAATTGGGTTTGTATAATAGGTATATTCCAGTACATATTATACTAGAAAATGTGCATTTATTAGTTTTCGTCTTCACGCGCAACCGCCAAGCCACCGTTTTGACACGACGACGTTTTGCATTTTACATTTTTTTTTTTTTTTTTTTTTATGACGGAACAAAAAAAACACTCACATTTTTCATCTTATTATTCCGAACAAACGAAATACTACTCGACTGTTCCTTTTTCTATTATTGCGATGACATATTTATGAATTATATATTGTACAGTCTAGTTGTATAGTCCATACCTGCTATATATAATACATACTATAACTGGTAAGTATACGATTTGTGTTGCCATATATCTACGTATAAGTACCTATTACATGTATGTACCGTACATGGATAATAATGTACCAAATACCAATATACATTAGATTATTATTCGTGAATATAATATTTATTATGATACTTTGTTTGACACTTTATATCACAATTTTGTTTCTGTTGACAAGTGAGCACTAATATAATATATGCAAAACACATTCAAATTATTGAACGGTCGTGTTTTCAAATATTATTATAGTATTATAATATAGATAGTATTATCATACTAAAAAATATTGATATGTCTCTATTATTATGATTTACAATTAGGAATTACAATATTGACTAAGAAAAACTTTAAACTCAAAATAAAAACTCACTGATTACGAAGCACTGATAAACTCGATGTATCCTGAAAATAATAATTTTAAAGCTTATCCTATTATTCAACTAAACAGCATGCAGTTTATAACAATATATGTAAATCCTTTACACACAATTTGTATATACAATAAAAATACTTACAAAGTATATTTCATTCAAAATAGAATTTTTTATTAATTCTGCGTTTTTACTAGCTACGAATTCATCACAAATTGAATTTACAGATTTATTGCTATCAGACAATATTTTCATAATAAAATCTGCAGAGTTATAATTTTCAGGACAGCGATAACCAACACTATATACAATAAATAACAATCAATAAAATTAATTACCAGAACTCAGAAATTCTTGAGTTAAATTAAATTTGAATTCAGACATTTTACAAAAATTGCTTATCATAATCTAATAATGGGAGACTTCCTTAACCCTTTCATTAAACCCTTTCAATTAACTCATTAAGAGTTCATTGATAAATCCATTAGAAATCGTTTGGAATTCCACGATAACCATTGATTACGATTAATATAAAATAAAATGTTTGATTATAATAATTAATAATTCAATTGTTCCCTTTAATTTCCACTAGGACAGCTAGGACCTTATTCGAATAATCCGGAATTCAGTGGATTTCAAGCATACAGAGCAAGTTATATAACATAAGTAGTTCATATCAATCTATAGATAAATATTTAAACAACAATATAATATTATTGTATTGTATTTATTTATTAGAAGGCATCCTCATCTGACGTGTTTTATTTATTTAGGACCATTATAATCCAACATTACACACGCGACAGGCTCTTGCAGGAAGTTGCAAATATTTTTAAGGGGAAGTGGCAAGATTACTTATAAAAAAGCTTTTTACTAATCATATTGACACCTACCATTATTATTTAAACAACTTAATATTCTATATAATAAAACAAGAGAATGTATATGTTTTAAATTGAAGATAACAAAAATAGGTAGAGAGGTACATAATGACTACATATGTAAAATAAGTAAGAAACTAAATTTTGGTTTTGTAACAATAAAAAAGTAAATTAACAAATTATTCTGGGTAACGCATAAGTTCGAAATTTTAAGAATAAGCCAAACAAGGTCAGAAGAGGAAATTTGTCATGTTCAGCTCATCAGCTCCCGTAGCAATGCCGTTAGGTTATAGGTTATGTGCTCAATTGCGGTGGTCCTAGCTGTTTTTTTTTTTCATTTTTATCAATATTCAATACCATTTTTCGTTGTTTTTAATTGTTGTGTAATAATGATATTTGTTTTAAAAATGCATATTTACACAAAACTGTTGAAACGTGTTCACAAAGATATTTTAGAGTTAAAACTATAGATTATTATAAAATTGATAGAAAACAAAATTTTGAAGTGAACCTTATTTTGGTTTTAAAAATGTACTTTCAAACACCACAATTACTTATTTTATAATTTTAAAACTGAAAACCCAAATGAGATTCATTCTAAAATATTATTCTCTATTGATTTTATTATAGATTTTTTAAACTTCTAATTCTAAAATAACTTTATTATCCAGATATAAAAGTTTTTGTTTACTTGTTTCTACCTCTGAAAATCGTCGGTGTATAACGTTCCCTTGAAACTTGGAACACTATATACAGAGTATCTCCTACAAAAATAGTATTATTCCTGAAGTTATAGCCTTCTACGTTAAAATGGAATCGAAAACCTCCTTAAAATGTTTTTAATAAATAAAAAAAATAATAATCATAAGTACCTCTCAAAAAATAAAATAGCCTTATTGACTGGTCCAGAGTAGGCAATTCTTCCATCGCCAACTAAAATTAACTGATGGAATACATTTAATAATTCTGGACTTGGTTGATGAATTATACAGACAACAGTTTTTCCTTCATTGGACACTAACCTGTTCATTATACTGATAACTTTTTGAGCACTATATGAGTCCAATCCTATGAAAATAAATATGTTAAGTGAATTAGTGATTAGACTAGGGTTACCATATTTTACTTTGAAAAAACCGGGACGAAAAATAAGTTATATTATAGTTTTACGTAAAAGTTCCACCATACAAGTACTTAACAAATTTTGCTTGATTTACTATATATAAAATGTTATATTACTTATTTCTGTTGAAAGCTTTTCTATCTGAAGACTTGATCTAATCAGACAAGTGATTCCATTTTCTGATCAAATATTTGGTCAGGAAAGTTCTTTAAATAGTTATGTTTTTAATTTTTTGACTTTTTAT
>JAIPRL010007144.1:0-24577 GCA_025469235.1 Pemphigus obesinymphae
CCCCCCGCGCCACGGGAAATAATTTGTTGATTGTGTTAAAATTTTCTATAATTTATTTTTTTAATATTAGTAACAACTTACGGGGGCGTCCCGAAAAAAAAAATGACTTTAATTTTTAAGGGCCACCTTACTATACACTGAACAACGCTGACCAAAAAAAACATTTAAAACATAACGTTGCCCGCATTAAAAACCAATACGAAAATAATGTAGAAATGACGCCTATTGGCGTTATCCGCATATACGAACGAACAAAATGACGCATCCGCAGTGAACGTGTTAAATGTCATACTTTTAAAGACATTGATAGCTTCTTTCCAAAATGTAATGTGAATTGAATTTTTTGTGGCCGCAGATCGGAGAGATTTTCAATCTGAAGGTCGAAGTGTTGATGCATTTACAGAATCGAATGTCATGTCCATAAACAAACAAAAATTTGCTGTACCTAAAGCCTCAGTTCCAAGTTCAATACTTTTAGGTGCTATAAAAAAAAAAATATATATATATAATATATGCACTAGATTTATATGGACTAGATAACTCCACATATATTATTGTATCAAATTAATGCATTTGTAATAACTAAATACTAACCCAAATCACACATTAGTTTCATAGTTGATGCCACCCTATGACTAAATGTTTAAGATGCTATAGAAACCTTCATATTTTTAATTTTATTTATTAGTATATGTGCTTCGGTTAATTTTAGTATTGTTCTCATTTCTAGGTTTTCATTTTTTTTTGTCTAAATAATACAAGTTTACAATATGAGTCCAAATGACTGTTTGAGTTTTTTCACGCCATGTAAATTGTACACTTTTATTTAATAAATTATTGCGTATTGATTTTAAATGGTGTGGAGGGTCATAAATATGTTTAATTTCATAATCATCTATTAAATATCCTTCATAATGATTTTCAATATTTTCTCTTTTACAAAATTTCACAGTTTCTAATTTTAAATAATTAATTGAAGCTACATTAGTTCTACCTTGGTCAGATACAGTTGCAATTATATCTAACCCAGTGCTTTGAAGTGTTTTTATAACATCTTTTATATAATATACTAGATCTTGTGTTTTTATAGTTCCTTTTACAAAGTAAAAACAAATGGGTTGTTTAAATTTTTTTCTTAATCCTCTTATCATAAATGTCAATACGTGATCTGCAAGTGATATATGCCGCTTGTCTTCTCCTAAGTCTTCCAAACCAAATATGATATCTTTGTGTTGATCATAGTGTAAACTTGCTTCCAGTGAAATTTCATCGAACATTAATATGCAGCACCGATCCATCGGAGTTAGTTTTACAATTTGTAATTTTAAATGTTCAATGATATGTGCATTGAGGCCAGGATATAATGGAACATTGTGTAATAAAGTTTTAATACATTTTAAAGAAGGAAGTGCAAAAATTGATGATAAGTACTTGTATCCTTTGGGACTCTGTTTATAAATTGACAGAGCAAGTACTTTATCGTCAATTGAAAACCGTCTACCATGTTTATTTTTTTTTATTTTTAATTTGTGATTTTAAGAACTGATATGTTGTATTATCTTGTATATTGTTATGTTTAACCGTGACTTATGTGGTTTAAGCCAAACTTATCTATAAATTCTTGAAAATTTTTGATGATTATCGATAACAAAAACAAAAACTGTTATTAAAAATTTGTTCATTTTAACACAATTTAAAATAAAATCGTGGAAATGGAAATAGTAGCTTTGGCTTTTAGCATCTGGGAGATGTTTATGTTATTCTTGATTTTTTGGATAATTATGACGAGATTGAAAGAGATTTCCTTGATTTTGAACAGATACAGATAAGTCAATTTCAAGTTCTGACGATGAAAATTACGATAAAGCAGACAGTCAAATTGAAACCGAGAACGACAGCTATCATGAGTCAGATGATGAAATTCCACTGAGGGTACGACAAAAAAACATATTTATTAGTAAAGATGGTACATAATGGTCTAAAAAACAGCCTAATCAAAGAGTCCGGACAGAAACTCATAACTATGTTACAGAAAAACAAGGCGTATTACAATCAGCAAAATGCGGTAATACTATTTTGGACGCTTGGAATATATTTTTTCAAATGCCATGTGCGAAAATATTGGATTTTGTACTAACCTGTATATTAGAAAACTGCGTCCTAAATTTAGTAGGCCTCGTGATGCTTTAGATACAAATATTACGGAGATGAAAGCGGTCATTGGTATATTATATCTTATAGGTCAGTATTTTATTTTATTTTATTTATTTTATTATATATTGATCGAGACATATTTATACATGTATTTATTTATTTATATATATATATATATTTATATCTATATCGTAGGCGCCATAAATATATAATAATAAATATATATATATTTATTTATTTATATCTATATCGTAGGCGCCATAAAATGTAGTCATTGGAATGCTCAAGATTTATGGTCAGATGACGGGACTGGTGCAGAAATATTGTCTTGTGTGATGTCAGTGAAAAGATTCCGATTTTTACTTCAATGCATCAGATTCGATGATATTCGTGACAGGGAGGAAAGAAAAAAAATTAATAAAATTACGCACATCCGTTGGTTATTTGATCAATTACTGAATTACTGAACTGATAGAAATATAACTACTGATAATTGGTTTACTAGTTATACATTGGCCAAAGATCTTTTACGAAATCATAAACTTTCATTGTTAGGAACTATAAGAAAAAATAAAAGAGAAGTCCCACGTGACTTTGTGGTTGCTAATAATATAGAAGTTTATACTTCGTATTTTGGGTTTACTGAATGTGCTACGTTAGTATCTTATAAACCAAATAAAAAAAAAATTGTGTTATTGCTTTCAACATTGCATTCGCATAAATCAATTGATGAAAATAGTGGTAAAACGAAGAAACCAGAAATCATAATTACGTATATTAAAACCACGAATTAAGATATACAGGATGCCGAACGGTACCTTATCAAGTGAAGACAGAATGTTCTTGTTTCCCAATTTGACTTATAGCGCTATTTTGTTGCGGCGGTGGATGGTGAACTAATACAGTGTGACAATTTATTCAGAATCCGGGACAATTTTTCAATCGAACTTAATATTTTATTATTCTGTGGTGATAACCATGAAAAAATGGTGATAATTGAAGAACTCGTGTTGATGATAACTGAGTTTTATTTACCGCATTAGTTCGAAATTCACCGCTGTCATCGTTTAGCGCTGCAAGTCAAATTGAGTAAAAAGGACATTTCAGACCGGGTAAAACAATGATAACAGATCGCCGTTCGGCATCCTGTATATCTTAATTCGTGATTAAAACAAAAGTTGTAGTAGATAATATGGATAGGATGACGGAAAATTATACCGTAGCTAGACGTAGTAATAGATGGCCTTTAACAATATTTTATTCTTTATTGAATATTGGAGGTGTAAATGCTCAAGTAATATACCAAGAAAATACTTAAAATAAAATTACGCGTGTTCAATTTCTCAAAATGTTAGCATTCGACTTACTCAAAGAACAATTGCAGTATCAGTCGACAATCGTGACTCTTTCTCAAAATATAAAAATTAAATTGAAAAAATATGGATTCAACACAGATATAGATCAAAAAAACGACTGTTATACGAGCTTCCGGTAGATGTACATTTTGTGAACGTTCTCGTGATAGGAAAGCAACAAAAGTTTGTGTAAACTGTACAAAACTCATATGTAGAGATCATATAATTGAAACTTGTCCGGATTGTTATTCAGTTGAATAAAATATGCTAATTTACATCACTAATACATAAATACAATTGTATAATCGTAATAATGATTATTAGATTATTATAGTCACAATCAACATATTTTGTAATAATAATAATAATAATAATAATAATAAACTATATCATAATAAAACTTTTAAATTGTATAAAAATAAATTTCATATATTTTTTTAATGTATTAATATATTATTATACGGGTAATATTAATTTTATATTAAAGTGGCAGAAGAGGAGCTCCTTGATCGTGGCCGATCGTGGTGCGATCGCTGCGTGGGGGACGCGGGTAGTGCCAATGCGTACAACAGCATCGGAAAACCACGGAGAATTAAACCCGACAGGAGGCCGTGCGACAAAGCGACTCCCTCAAAATGGTCGTCGAGTCGTCGAAAATGAAAGACTACGTAATCAAAAAGTAATTAGTTTTTTCATCAGACATTTAAATTAAACGCGACCATTGTTTGTAATCCATTTTGATTTATATTTAAAGCTTGGAAATGTACACTGACGTCAGGCCACCGGAGTACATGAACCTCATCAACATAATAATGGACAGCGATGGCCTGCAGACCCTAATCCTAATGTGCCGGCTAACAAAAAAAGTATACACCGCCATTGTGGAGGCACTGGACATGCGGCTCTTACGGCTTCGAGCTGTCAAGCTAGCCGTAGCTGCACGTAGGCAAGACATGATCTCCGCAGATTTGTGCCACATGCAACTATGGCACACCGCATATGCTCTCCCCCTCGCAGCGAAGAAATGGCTGAGTAAGGACCCAATGAAGTCCCGTCCATTGCAGGCAACGTGGGTCGCACTCAGCTGTCTGAAGGTTGGAGTCTCAAAAGAACAGTTGAGGTTGCCACCGCCTGCTGACGCAAAATAAATTGCATTTTGTATAATTGCATATATTTTCTTTATATAAATTTTTTGTATAAACATTTTTAATAATATAGCAATATTCAATTGTAATATTATAGCATAATAAATGCCATTTTTATTTGTTTAAAACACTCTGTCTCACATATTTTATTGATCGGTAATCTTTACCTTTTATCACGGTTATCTATACAGATTGGGGTTCGTAAAAGCTAGTTTTAAAAAAAAGATAAAAATAAACAAAAAATCAAAAAAAGAACATTCCTGGCGGAATCACGTGTCTGATTAGATCAAATCTTCAGGTAGAAAACTACTGAAAAATGGATACGATTCTTGTGGTTGAAAAGTCCTTTACTGAATAATAAATAGAATACAAATAAATAAACATAATATTAAAACCAATAAATGCTCAAAATCTAAAATTTAAAAGATTATTTGAAATGGATAAATATGTTTTTCATTAAATATTTTTTTAAATTTATAAATATAAATATAGAAAAATATACTTATAATAAATAAAAATACATCTAAATACATCTAATGAATGTTGGTTCCTTTAGTCTTCGGACGAAATAGTGTAGTATTATTATATTAGGTTTAAAAATTTTTTTATTTATTAAGTACATTTTATTTTTTAAGTACATGATTCATATAGAGTTCCACACGTCATATTCATATTATAGCTTTGTCTACTAAAATATATTACATTTTCTTCACGTCTTAAGATTTTTCGTATACTTTAATCATTTTATACACAATTAATGGGCACCTGAAACTTGAACGTGGTTAATAATATTAAAATAAACATAAATATTTCAAACAACTATATAAAATTCCATGTTTGGTCTTAGAGTGGGTTAAAATGTCAATATAATTTTGTAGGTCGAAGTTGTACTGAGCTTCTAGCTGATACAAACTAGCATATATTGTAGTGTATTCCAACTCTCTTGTATGAGTCATTTGCATCATATATTTATCGACTTCTACTAATGTATTCGTGAATTTAGTTTTAAGAGATTTTCTGTCTTTTGATGAAATATCAGCACAAGGAAGGCGGTTCATATTTTTTTGTGTGGCTACTCTAAGTTTCACTAGTGCTTCTAAAATAATTGTTCTGTTTCGATGTGTAAATGAATTTTGACCAGTAGAACTGCGAATGTCAAAATATAATTTTATGCTCTTATTGTAGAATGCCTTTGTCTCTAATTCATTTTGTACCTTTTTGAAACTTTTATTTGATACTATTCTGTTTTGCATAATGCATTTTTCTTTTATTGATTCAATTGAACTTCTAAATTCACCATTTAGTTGATATTGTTGTTTTGATTTTACTGTATGTGATTTTATTTTATTTTGAAGATCCTTTTTATTCATTTATATTATATTATGAACTTACTGGTCTCAAGTCTTATTAAATATTATTAAACTGTTGGAATATGGATTCCAATTTTATTTAATGTTGAGAATGCAAACCAAATATTCTATAAGAACTAAAATATGAATATTTAATCATGGAGTTTCTATGGAAATATTAGTAGTTTAATGGAAATTATATTACTGCACACAATAAATAATCGTCCTATTATGGTCCGGTTTTTTAATCATCCACTAGTTTACCAAATAACTATTCGTCGAATATATTTATTCAGGAAATAAACTTTCGAATAATGTAATGTTTTTCAATGTAAATATTTTTCATTAAAAAGTAGTACCTACGTTATTGGTAGATGTTATTTACTTTTCCGTTTACAGTAGTTATTTGTTGAATACATTTTATTCGAAGCAACTAGTACCGAGTAACATAATTTGACAAAAAAACCGTTATCTCGATATTAGGGCCCTTTACATGTTCTTTCATGTGCGATTGGAATGGGCCGTTCAAAGCCCGCGTGAAAGATAAATTATCTGTCTTGGTGCACGGGTATTTTATACTACTTAAATTGAAATCATAGCGCATCTGTTATATTTACATGTAATCGTGTCACGTATGATACTATTATCGACATAATTATCATTATTTATTTTCATATTACGTGTTTGAATTTTTTGTATTTATTCTGTTATATTTGTGGCATCACATGCAATATTGTCAATTGCTTTTTATTGTGTTCTTGTTTGTAAATTATTATACTTAATTCTAAATTCAATTCATAAAATACCTATGTTGTTAGCACAATTTAAGATATATAGGTTGCACAACGACCTATTTTAAATAGTAAACCATTATGACTTATAAACTCTGACTCTAGATCAGCTGACAAAACTACTACTAGCGCTACTAACACTATAATGAGCTATATTATCAATACGATTATTTTTATTATTATTATAGTATAACTATTACCAATATCCCATACATTTGGCGACACTGTTTTATAATTTTTACCGCTCAGAGCACTGCAAGTAGTTTTTTGGAGTGTCAGTTCTTGGGTCACATAATCAGTATTCGATGGGTAACAAGTATATCTTAAATAGTGGGTGTTAGAAAAAGAGAAAAACTAAAATTATATTTTATCATATTTATAGATACAATTGTAAATATATAGGTAATAATAATACAAATCATTGATAACACCCGCAGATTTCAATATTTTCAACGCGCCACACTCCACACTAATCGTGCAGGTAAGTACACAGTTTTAGCCTTTCACGGACACACTTTCCTACACTTTTAATACAATAATAAAAGAGTGTTGGAGTGTGGCGTATCTTAAGACCACACTCCAAGCACGTGAAGAACGTACATCTAAAGGTACCTATTATTGAAAAACAAAATTCAACGGTGTTTTGGTAAAAAAGCGTAAACCAAATAATAATAATTAATATAAATTTTTATACAATATACCTATGCCTCAAAAACCTGCTAAATACGATCTTAAAATTTATGCACTTTACGGCGCCCTAACTTTTTATACTTTCAATTTAGATATTTACTGTGGTAAGCAAAAGACATGACTTCTAACAGGCAGTGGCGATACGCCGGATGAAGCAAGTGAGGCTCAGCCTCACCTGGTAAGTGTTTGCAATATTGCAATAAATAGAACCCATTTTAATTAATAATATAATATTAAATTATATAATTTTCAATCATCTCGAAATTTCTAAAAAATATCGCTAAGATTTTAGCGATTTTTAGAAGATGTTTTGTATTAATTATTAATATCAAATATTAAATGATAACCGCAGCGGGCACCTGGCACGAGTCACGGAAGCGAGCATCCGAGGGGCAAAAATATTCAGCTGTGACTCGCGGTATAATGACTATAGCGAGTAGTATAATATACTGTATCTATAGGTACCTACCTCGGTTATCTACACCGTGATATATAACTTTGTTGTCTACACACGTTCAGTTTTCCGTTCCAACTGAACTGAATGAATCATGGAATGAATATAGTGATATGATGACATATTTATATTTTTATTCGCAATTGTTATCAATTTAGTCCATTGACAATTATTGACAACAAATTCACTGTTCTTGAAGTTTGTGTGTTCATGCTATTATTGCTACTGTTTATACATTAAGTTGACAACTGAAGATTTGTGTTTTTGGGACTACTGTTGCATGTTATGTAAAAGTGAAAGGTAATGAAAAATCTAAAAACCTAACAAAATGGGTAAACCTAACAAAACGTACTTATTCACATATAAATTTATTAAATTAATTATGTCTTGAACCAGATGATTGGAGAAATTATTTACGAATGGACAAGCATAGAATTATTAAATTTGGTAACACCTTACATTAAAAGTCGGGATACTGTGATAGGAAAAGCAATTACACCACACGAGAGACTATCGACTATATTACGATTCTTGACGACTGAAAAAAATATGCAGGATTTGAAATACTCTGTAGCAATCCCAACTCTCCCAACTTGTAACAAGTGTTTTCATCCCGTCACTGAACAATTGTTCCGACTTTTTCCGAATCCAGGACTCGATAGCTGCCTTCACCTCATCGTACGAGGTGTAATGATTACCCTTGAGGTCTCTCTTGAGTAGAGAAAAAAAATAACAATCGCAAGGCGCGAGATCGGGGGAGTAAGGAGGGTGTGGAATCGGTTCAAACTTTAGGTTTTGCAGATCCTTTTCGGTTGCACGCGAGGTGTGTGGGCGAGTGTTGTCATGTTGTAAAATTATTGGCGCCAGGCTACCTTTAACCCGACAAACTCGACGTTGAAGATGATTTAGAGTCTCTATGTGATTCTCCTGTCACTTTGAATCAAATCGTCAACAAGTTGGCGATGTTTATCGTCTGTGGCACGTGGACGTCCGCTGAGCGTTTCATCAACAATTATGGCTTTTCCAGACTCACAACCACGAAATTTTAATACCCATCGATTTGCAGTAGATCTATCAACAGTATTGTCACCATAAACAGCCTTTAAACGGCGATGAATGTCAGTAGGCGTCACATTTTCAACCGTTCAAAAATTCAATTACAACGCGCTGTTTAACTCGCGTTGACATAGAATTAGAACACGTCTTCGTACTTTCGCTAATTAAAACGAACTGGTGAACGCAATGCTTTCAAACTGTGCATGCGCATAGAGTAGAAATGTGATTTTCGAATGCCACCAGGCGCGCTACTGTAAGTTATTTCGTTCGCGTTCTATAAGCATATGTGCATTACTTTTCAGCCTACGCGTACTTTTAGCGTGCTAAATTCGCGGAGAGTTTAAGAGTGCGCAGAAACTAATCTTCGTTTTACCTCACCGCAACATCATCTATCGGCTACTCGCCACCCAAAATATCACGTGCTGGCTGCACTGATCGGTAAGTTACCTACTATAGTAGGTATGTAATTTTGTCGCGGAGAAGGGATAGTCGCCCAAAAATAACGGAGCTATCCAAATTTTTGTCAGTCGGATGCGCGAAACACTTCTATTCTCTCCGCGAACAGAGTATACCTGTTGGTATATCTTTTTCATAGATACCTATATGAAAATGAATATGTGTATATTCCACCATACCGTCTAGAGAAATTTTTATCAAACTTGAAATATAGGTATACATATATGAATTACTATTTAGAAAAAATCACTGTGAGGGCAAAAAACATGTGAGGGCACCTCAATTTGTGGAGTGAGAAAAGGCGTCATACTGATATATAAAAATAATTGAAAACAACTAATGTTAGTGTTAATTTCATAATTTTAGAATCCTACTGACATGGATAATTTTATGGGCAAATCTAACCTAACCTACTATATAAATAAATAAATATATACATATATTTTTATTATTTATATAATTATATAGAATAAGGTTTATTTGTTATAGATAAAAAACATCAAAATATATCTAGCAAACCATTTGAAATGTTAGCTGAAGCCAAACTTGAACTTGCCACTCTTTATGAAGATCAAGTCATAAAACAAAAATCTTATGCTGAAGAAAAACACTTGTTAGAATTAAATGTATTCAAGAAGAACATGATTTGAAAATGGAAATACTTCAAGTATAACTTCAATTGAAAAAGAAACAATTAGAAATATACAATAATTAGTAAAATAGATGAATATGATATTAAATTTAATTAAAAATTGATCTATTATAATAAATAATAATATAAAATTTTAATTCATCTTGATAATAAAATATTCTATATACCATTTAATATTATTATTAAATTATACATTATAAATTATTAACTACAAATAAATAATTAAAAAGTTTAAGTACCTATGCTACTTAATAGGTATACATTAATAATTTTATGTTATAACATGTTAAAAATAAAATATTAAAGTTGTATTATGAAATATATATATGATTCCTATATGAGAATTGTATTACAAATGAGAAAAATAATCTGACTAATTGAGCTCTGGCGTTTTGTTGATGAGCCAAAATGTCAGCGTTAACATTTACTTGTTCATCTTGGAGAAGAATAATATTTAATAGTTCTGGAGGTTCAATTTCATTATTATCGCATGCTATATTATGTAAAACAGCACAAGGTACAATTACATATTGAATTGTAGTTAACTTCAAACGCATACCAAATGCTAATACAGAGAATCGGCGATTCATTGTTCCATACTAACTTTCTAAAGGGTTTCTTGTACATATAATGGAATCATTATATAAATTTTCTATTTCATTTTGTGGGTTTATAAATAGAGTAACTACATAGTTTCTATTAGTATATCCATTGTCTGCCACTACTAAAGCATTTCCCCATTCTCCATTATGTAGCCTATTATAAAAATTTGAATGTTTAAATATAGTTTGATTATGACGTGCAACAATGTCCATAATTTTTGTATCTGAAGATACAACAGTTTGTATGTTTAATGCAAAATATTCAACATTTAAATCACCTGTAATATAATCAAAATATAATTATTATGTAATGTCTTATTACTTAAAATCCTATTTTTTTTTTTTACCTGGAATATTAATTTTAACATGAGTGCAATCAATAGCACCAATTGTTTTGGAGAATTTAGCTAAATTGTAAAATTATTTCGGTAGTATATTAATGTTTTGCTAGGTTTGTTGCCATTCTAATAAATTGGGGCCGAAGTTGTGCTATAGCTTTACTCACATTGCATACAATCAAACTTGCAACCAATTTACTAATACCCATAAAATCAACAGCAACAATGAGAAAGCTTCTAGATGCATGAAATCGTAATGTCACCAAAAGATTTTGCAGTGGTGTTATGCCTTGAACCCTGTAATTTATTATATAGGTAGTTTTTATGTTTATCTCATTTTGTTCAAAAAATTTTAAATACTTTCTATTTATATTGAAAATATATATATAAAGTAGGAACCTATGTATTCAATTTTAATGGTTTATTAATTATTTATAGTATATTAGGTATATTATTCAACCTACCTTCAATCAACACAACTTTCAATTTTATTACTTTTCATTTGCAGAATGTAATAGACGGATCTTCTTGATAATCTGAACCTTACTTTAAAATCATGATCGTCCAATGTTGTCATATAATCAAATCTTATACCAACAGTATAAGGACGACAGTGTTGTAAATGTAAATATTCATATATTTCAACATCTTCCGGATCAAACAGGAAGTTAATTAATTTATTATTCATATTATTAAATACCTATGTAGTAGAAGAAATATGTAATACACGAATAACTAATTAAATACAATTAACAAATAGCACTTGATTTGTTAGTAGGTAAAAATGTATTAATTCTTAATTCTTTAACCTAATAACAAAATTTTCTTATCAAAGATAAATACCTTAACTGGCAGTTAAAAATTTACTTCAAGGAAAATCTAACAATTAAATTAACCTTCATATAGTACAATTTTAGATACTAAAAGACTGCTTAACTATCAGATAAGCATTATATAAGAAATATAATTATACTTAATTCATATTATTAACATACTCTATCGAGTGAACAGCTGACGCGTACAATTTTGTAACCGATAGCCAATCTATAGTAAAATATAATCAATGGTATTACTTAAAGTTGTAATAATATTAAGTACATTTAAAAGATTGTCTCTGTGTAGCTAATTGTAGTATACTTCCAATCATTCAATTTCTTCTTCGATGAAGGCATTCTTAAATTATCTTTGGAAATATATTGTGTCCAACTATTTGATTGCTGGCCATCAGTATGTCTAATCAAATTAGGATGTTTACTTGAATATTTAAATTTATATTTTAAATTAGCAATTTTTAATTTATAGGTACCTCAAATTGTTTTAGAACATCAAAATTTCCCTCAGTGTTAGCCACGTTTACAAATTGTAAAGACTCCTTTATGTCAGTACAAATTTTACTTACTAAAATGATTTTAAGTATGTTGAAGAATAGTAGGGTTAAAAAAAATTATTAAAAATAAATAATAAACATACTTTACCCTTTTGAAAAGGAAGTAGTGATTTTTTTCTCATTAACAATCATATGTTTTATAAAATTGTTAATTTTATCTATCAGTTCATTTTGAGATTTTTCATTAAGACCATATAACTTTCAATGCATTTATCATATTTCTGTTGTATGTTTAATAAATCAAACCATTTGTTAAATAACGAAATGATTTCTGATGCCTATTTTATATAATAAATATTTAATAAACAAAATAATTTACTATAACATGATAAAAATTATACTGTTATGTGAATGAAAAGAGCTTAAGATTTTTCCCTTTAAATTTAAAATAACATTGTTCCCAACTATAAAAAATGTTTACTTTAGAAATAATTTTTGCACTCGTTTTGTTTTGGAATTAAGAATATATTACTTAATTATTAATAAATTATATTATTATATATATATTAATATTATATATATTATATATATTAATAGATTATATTAATAAATATATTATTTAGAAAATTATTTTAATGTTGAAATAGGAAATATTTTTGAGGAAAATGAATAAATTGGTTGTTCATAATTTTAATTTTTAATAGAAAGATTTGTATCTATATAAAATACATACATCTTCCCAGTTATATGTATTAAAGAGTCTTTATTCTCCACAAAATGCAATTGATTTAGCAACAGTATTGGAAAACAATTGTGCAGTCGGTTTTACATTCATTTGACCTGTTCCCTCAACCAATAAATTACTAGTAATTTTATGAGCCAATTTAAAGTAATGTCCAGAGTTTAAGTTAATTAACTCTTCAAATATATTTTTTCAAATATATTTACCGTTAGGAAGAATAAAACATTGGAAATTTTTTTAGTCAATTTAATGTTATTATTAAAAATACTAATTTAAAAATGAACTACATACTTATCAAGTAAATGATTTTTGGACAATTTAAGCAAATTCGGTACATCTGCAAAGACATATAATTGTTAATTTTGTAATGGATGTTCAAATGCGGTATTATTCATCGATATATTTAAACTTTTCTATAACCTCATGTTAGTCGAACCCATTTCACTAACAATAGAAATTATATTCAGTCCAACATTATGCAATTATTTTATAATTTTAAATAATAACTCTTTTGTAATTTTTTGATCATAGCCATAATATATTGACTGTTTCCAGTTATTAATTAAGCCTATTAAAGAAATAGAATTATACATATTTAAAATATCTAGTGTTGGTGAAATATTTATTTATGAAAAAATATTGTACTTATTGTAAAATACCTTGAGCAATAACAGTTCGAATGCATTTGTGCAGCTCAATAACACGTTCATTTTTTTTATCAAAATATATCCTCTTTGATACATACATGATACATACAAAGCATGTTACAGTTAATTTTTCACTTACACTCATAAAATCTTCTTAAAAATTTAATAAACATTTCAATTAAGAGAATAATATTATAATCTATATATATATAGGTACTCATACACCAAATTAATTTTAATAATAGACTATTTTTATTAAATTAAGAAAAAATGAATAATTAACACTATACAATAAATATTGTTAGGTATGTGAATAAATTATTACCCTTAGTTTTCTTTAAGGATAGAACACTTGTTCTGAGTGTAGATAGGCTTTTAAATATTAATAATTATTTAAATTAAAATAAATTACGATAAATAACTATTACGATCACGGTCACAACCGCGATTACGATAAATTCGATTATAATAAATACTGCATTTCAACAACCACCCGTATTTGATAAACAACTGTCCATGTCTGCTAAAATTTGTTTCTGTATTAGTATTTAATATACACACCGTATTCAGTATCGGTGTGGTATATTTTATTCACATTTCTTAACGATTAAGAGATAAAGATTTCTAGCGAAATTTGTTTTCGTATTACAATTGCTACTAGTATAATCACCAGTTTCACGCAGTGCGTTACTATTTCACGCTTATTGTCTCAGATTAAGTTTTGTCAGTTTTGTGATATTTTTTATTTTGAATGATGGATTGATTTTTATTAAACAATAAACGTTGTGAAAATGAAGAATGTTTACCCTCAACCAGCCGCGGGCCGGCCATGAAAAAACGAAAATGTCGTAAATATGATAATAGCTATTTGGAATTTGGTTACACGTCGATGGAAATTAACAGTGAAGAAAGTCCACAATGTGCAGTGTGTATGAAAGTTTTGGCATCAGAATGTATGTTGCTAAGAAAATTGAAGTGCCATTTAGAAACGAATCACAAGTACCTGGTTGACTAACCTCCAAAATAGAAAGTTAAAAGAACTGAGACAAGAAAAAAGTACGTTTTTCAAGAATGCGTCAATACCAAACAATGCATTGATAGCATCTTATTAAGTTGCGTATAGAATTGCAAAATGTAAGAAGCCCCATACTATTGCAGAAGAACAGTGAACATTATGATTGGTGAATCTGCAGGGAAATTACTTTCAAAACTACTTCTGTCCAATACCATAGTCAGTCGCAGAATACATCATTGGCAGAAGATCTCAATGATTAATTGATAGAAAAAATTTCAAAAAAAAGGTGATTTGGATTGCATCTAGATGAGACTACGGATATTAATAAGGATGCTCATTTGATATGCTATGGAAGATTCATAGATGACGATGAAATAGTAGAAGACCTACTATTTCTTAAAAATATTACAGCAAGTGCCAAGGCTCAGGACTTATTCGAGATTCTTGATAATTTTATGTTTGAAAATACTTTGGATTGGACTAAGTTGGAGGATTATAGGCACTTATTCGAAGCAAAGCCCCTAACTCACTGTGGACTCATTGTATTATTCATAGAGAAGCGCTTGCATCAAAATATCTAAGTCCTACACTGAACCAAGTCTTAGAATGTGTAGTGAATGTAGTCAATTATATAAAAACTCGTCTAATGAAGTCAAGATTTTTCAAAAAACTATGTGAAGTAAGGGAGCTAAACACACGAGTTTGTTGTACTACAGCAGTGTTCGCTGGTGGTATCGTGGTAATGTTTTATCACGTACGTTTGAACTGTGAGAAGAAATTTGTGTATTTCTTAAAGAAGAAGGGCATAAAAATGCCAATGAATTTTCCGGAAAAGAATTTTTAATAAAATTAGAATATTTGTGCGACATTTTTGATAAGCTAAATGCATTAAATACTTCTTTGCAGGGAAAAAATATGCACCATTTGATGTGAATGAAATTAGTGCTTTTATAAAAAAAACTCAAACTGTGAAAAAGAAAAATGAATGAAGGCACGAACAAGGAATCTTTTTCCATATTGCAGAAATTTTTGATTTCTAATGCAGTTGATATTTCTGAAAATATGAATTATATTTTTGAAGATCACTTATCACGACTTGTCATCTGGTTTGAGAAATATTTTCAAAATGAAAACATCAATAAATTTACATGGATTCAAGATCCATTCAACTCCATTACTTCATCTGAATTTACTTCTACCGAATAAGAAAGTCTTATTGAGCTATATTGCGACAATAGTTTTTAAATGAAATTTAATTAGTAATATGGAATTGACCAAATTTTGGATCTCAATAAAAAATGAATATCCCCTCCAAGTGATAATGCTGAACGAATTTTAATCCCATTTTCGGCTTCTTATCTGTGTGAAGCAAGGTTTTCAGCAGTCGCTGTGATTAAAAGCAAGTATAAAGCAAGGAAAAGGAAATGAGAGTGGCTGTATCCAGTTTAATTCCGAGATTCGAAAAATGTGCAGTGATATGCAAGCTCATTCATCCCGTTAATTTAATAATATGTACAAATATGTAAATATATAATGACTAAATAAAATGTATAAATGATGTACTCGTATAATTATAATCAAATAAATAATTTCATATTATACATTTCAAATTTTTCTGGTTTTTTTTATTTATTTTATTTATTTCTCATGATAGTCATGCTATGACTTGAGAAAATCTCAGTTCCGGAAAGTGCAAAAGTTTTGAGAACCGCTGCTTTGGGAGAAACACTTTTTAATGTAATGGCACTTAATATATCTTCAGGAGTTCACCGGTACACTTTTTTGTGGGATGAAGGAACAAATTAATGTTTGAAGGTGTAAAATTTTAAAGAGAGAATTTCAGAAAATCGATTTTCAAAACTGTAGTTTTCTAAAGAAATTTATTTTTTCAAATCATAAATTTCATTTTTACAATTCTCTATCTCATTTTCAAACTAAATAAAGTAATAATATACCTCATAAGAACGTATTTTGTCTTAGAAATATATAGGTATAAATAAAATATCATATTAACACAGTAACAGTAACACATAAAGCAAATTTAATATAGTCTGTTTGGTGTCATTCAAATACAAAATAATAATTAATTCTAATATAAGTTATTACTAGTATTATCTTTATGGTATTTTTTGTACAAAAATATACAAATTATAAGTCATACCGTCATATACAACTTGTCATTTTTAAATATTAATCTTAAAAAATACATAAAAAGCATATAAAACATTAATACCTATATATAATGTTAAAAAGTCGAAAAGAAAAAATGTACAATATTATGTACATAAAATATAAATGTAAAAAAAAACCGTACTTCATTTAACGTTGTAAAACATGTTGTCAATATTAGTTACCATAGATACGAGTTACCGATTATTTAAATTTCCTCACCTAAGCATTAAATGATTACTCATATACAATCTAAATTTAACCGGTTAAGTCGGTCCATTGTGATCGACTTCCGATAAGTACATTTTTGGTCTATCGAACTAGATGGTAATTATAGAAACCACAAACAAGGGGGTATTTGATATATATAGTTTATTTTTTATTAAAGAAATAGACCAACCACAATTGTCACGTAATAACCTCGACAGACTCTTTCAAGGTAAGTTTGCAAATGGTTCTATTCTACAATGGAAATAAGTTCCCCTTTATCCTTTGGCTCACGCAACTAACACGAAAGAATCATACGACATCATTAAGCTTCTATTGGAAAAAATTAAGTATAACGACTATAAGTGGAATATTTGTGGCAACCTAAAGATTGTAACACTTTTACTCGGCATGTAACTCGGTTATACAAAGTCTCCTTTGTGAATAGTGTTGAGTGGAATATATATCAGAACAAGACATATAAATAATAAATAAAAGTATATAATATAAAAATGTATAGTTATATAAAATATAAAATATGTGTGTGTTATATAAAACATAGAGCGGCAACGGGTCGCGTATCTCGACTGACACAATAAATATGTCTCACATTATTCTTAGTCTACAGTTAATTATCCATATATATTATCAATAATACAACAATCGTGTGTGCTTTACTCCACCCATGAATGGAGTGTGTTACAACCTATGTACTGTTTCAATACACGTATAATATGTTTATAATCTATAGCGTGTGTTATCTTAACTATACTAATTCTACCGAGTGTCTTGTTTTATATCAACACTTCCCCTTAAACAATACACCTTTAAAGGTTTTTATGTATCTAGATGTTTAATCCCTAATATTTCCCTGAGTTCCTGAAATCTTGTGCGAGGTATTGGCTTAGTCAAGATGTCAACTAACTGCTCCTTGCTAGTCACATATTGCAGTAAAAACATCCCTCCATTGAACTTCTCACGAATATAATGACATCGAACATCGATATACTTAGTTCGTTTATGGAATTCTGGATTCTTCACTAGTTTGATAGCACTTTGATTATCCGCATACATAACAGATGCCTCTCCCTGTGTCTCCAGAAGATCACTTGTAAGTAGCGTCAACCATGTTAGTTCCTGTACCGCTTGACTTACCTCTACGTATTCTGCTCTTCGGTCGTGCTCGACCATATTAGGTCTAGATGGTTAGTTTTAACTAATTCATATTTTATAGTAAATTTTGTTTCAGGACGTTTGTGAATTAAGGACGGTTTATTCCCAAAAAAATTGATATGGCAGATGAATATGGCACTACTTTACAACCATATATACTCATAGTTGGCAATACAGACATTTATGGTGTGGTAAACAATATATACTATAAAGTAGAAACACCAATAAAAGCGGTCGACATGTTTATAAGATTTATATATTGTTTATATTACTATATTACATGACTATTAGATAACTCTAGGCATACGAGTTTTCTTGTTATTTTTACGAAATATCTTTTTAGCAGCCAAAGCACATTTCTTGGTTAACTTTGTCATATTTTTTCACTCATATTATCCTTCAAAGCTTTATTAGCGGCTTTTATCGCCACATTAAACCCATAACCGACACCGATTTTACGTTTAATCTTCATTGCGTTAGTCACTCCCCAAGCCGTAGCCTTTTCTTTTAAATTTTGACTCTTTCCCAATCTCGATTTTGTAAAATATAATCGGTTTCGTTACGATCTGCTATAAAGTTGCTACGGTCTTAAGCGATATCGTATTCTCTACACGCAGAGTCCAAAAGGTTTATACCTTTGTCACCGCGAGCTATACGTTTTTTCAAATTTGTTCCCGGTCAACGGTATTGATGGCCCGGTAAATGAAGTTCGATCGGTAGTTTATTTATAGCAGAGTCAATAAGACCATTAACTTTAGTCGACCTTCTCCTTTGAACGCGTAACATCGTGTGGTGCTAATGTATGCATTACCGTGATATTTATATCAAAATGAAATTCATTGAGCAAGATCAGAAACTCCCCGTTTATATTATTGGCACACCAGATACGGCGAAATCTAGACACGGTGTGTTATTTCTAAATAATGTTAGATCATTAATCTTGGGTAGTTCAGGATGCGGAAAAACAAATTTAATATATTTTTTGCTTGTTAATGAAAACGGTGTGCGATTCGAAAACGTATACATATATTCTAAAACGTTGGAACAACCTAAATATCTACTATTAAAACGTATTATTAATGAAATCAATGGTATTATTATATTCACATTTTTTGTAAATGATTCGGTTATTTCACCTGAAAAAGTTTTACCCCACTCTGTATTTATCATGGATGACGTTATCGGTGAACAACAGAACATAATAAGAGAATATTTTTCTCGAGGAAGACATAATAAATTAGATATATTTTATTTAGCGCAGTGTTATTCAAAAGTACCGAAACAGTTAATACGTGATAATGCAAATTTAATAATACTAAGCAGACAAGACGAGATCAACTTGAAACATGTATATAATGAACACTGTTCTGGTGATATGACATATGTAGTGTTTAAACATTTTTGTGTGACTTGTTGGAACTGAGATCGATTCTCGTTTGTTGTTATATGCAAGGATAGCGAACGTGATAAAGGACGATATCGATTAGGTTTCGATACATTTGTAGTTATATAACCACCATCTCCGCATCCATCTATGTCATTTACAGTTTAATCATGGACGAGTACAGTTCAGTGTTAAACGAAATAATCAAAGCCAAAGAAAATATTAAACGTAAATTTAATTTATTAAAAAATAACGAAGTCAATACCCAGTCATTAGTCGAACATACATTCAAGCCCCTTATAGAACCATTAACTGAAATATCACAGATAACAGAAAAATATAATAGGTTTAAACCGAAAATTGAAAAAGAATATTCTAAAGTACCAATAGCAGAAGATTCGATTATTGAAAATAGTTTATCCATTAATCAAAAACTAAATAACGAATCAAGACTCAAACACTGGTTCGAGTCTAACGATCGGGATAAAATATACGGTCCTAGTAAAATTATCGATCACCATCATATTTTGATAGGAAATAAAGAAATCGAATTTAATGAAGAAAATATATTAAGTTTTGATGATAAGTCTTATACTCTAACGCCTGAACTTGAACATCTATTATTCTCGAAAAATCCTAAATTATATTCACATCAAGATCTGAAATCTTATAAACAGATTCTAATCCAAACTTCAGCACATTTAACTGCAGACGGTCCAAGAATTAGAAAAGGTGGGATCAAGCATGAAACCATCATTGAAAAATTATTTTTGTCTGGTAAAGGTATGAAATATGGTGGTTTAAAATTACAAAAATTTAATTTAGTATATTGGAATGATCCGAACGAGCTTGTCGATAGACTGCGACTTTTATTAGCGTCTCAAGCTGCAGGTAATACATCTGTTTCAAACGAGATATTATCAATTTTCGAAGAGTTATATGAAGCTGGGTTAATAAAGAGGATTCCTAATGTCTAAACGCGAAATAGCGTTTGAACTTCATAAACCATCGAGAAAAAATTATATTAGACGTATAGTTAATGTTTATGGAAAAATGATTTATGGCGAGCAGACTTGGTTGAAATGATACCATACGCGAGAAAAAATAAAGGTTTTAAATATATTCTGTGTGATCGAGTGTTTTACAAAATTTGCGTGGGCCATTCCCGTTAAATCTAAAACTGCAATCGAAATCGCCAATGCAATGTCCATAATATTAACTCATTAATTATTCCGAAATTATTACAACTCGATAATGGAAAAGAATTTTATAATATAATATTTGACACGTTAATAGCAAAGTATAAAATAAAGAAATACTCTACATATTCTACTACAAAGGCGCGTATTATCAAACGGTTTAACCGCACATTAAAAACCAATATGTTTAGAGAGTTTACAGCTCGTGGTTCTAGAGAATGGGTTTCTATATTACCAATGTTAATTAATAAATTATGGATAATTATTATTGGATATTTAAGTTAATATTGTCAACATCGATATTTTTTGCAGCTAAAATAGCTCGTTCACGAAGCCACGCATGATTAATATAATTAGCTTGTTTATCTGGAAATATGCTTTCAATCAAAGCATCTTTCGTATTTACCATGTTGCAGAAATTGTCAGGCAATTTGATGCATTGTGTGTCTCCATGCAATGGGATTGTTCTGTTTCCAATGTTCAGCAATTGCTCGGAGAATGATAGTGCCATTGGATCGTTTTGCAGTTGAACACGTATATTTGTGATAAGACGTAATTTATTTACATTTCGCCATAGATATGATTGTTTTATACATGTGTTAATTTCATCCGCATATGTAGCGCTTGTAATGACCGGCAATGTCTGTCTAAAATCACCGGACAACAACAGTAAAGTACCACCGAAAAGCCTGGTGTTATTATTTAGATCTTTCATCAGTCTATCGAGAGCTTCAAGTGAATGCTTGTGGGCCATAGTGCATTCATCCCAGATAATAATTTTGCATTTTTTCAAAACTTCAGCCATACCAGGATACTTTTTTATGTTGCACACTGCATCTGGATTTGTGTGAATGTTCAACAGCAACTTGAGTGCTGAATGTGCAGTCAAGCAAAGTGGCTGCAATACCTGATGAAGCAATTGCTAACGCAATTCGATTTTGTGATCGAATGCGCGCAAGTATTAGTGAGATGAGAAACATTTTTCCAGTTCCACCTGGTGCGTCCAAAAAAAAGAATCCACCTTGTTCTGTTGCAATTGACAAATTAATTCGATCGTATACATTCTTTTGTTCATCAGTGAGTAGTTGCTCATTATTTTCAACGAATGTGGGTAAAGAGACCGTATCGAACTGTTGTTCGCGCTGAATATCGCTGTTAACGATGTCTGTTGCTGGGCGTTTAGGTGAGGGCATACCAAATTGAATGATTGGCATATTCGAAATCAGAATGCAAATATCTTCAATATTTATTAGCGCCTCGTTATATATTTCTGGCGAAAATTCGATATTTGGATCTTGATGAGCGATCCGAAGGCGATGCATAAAGTCGTCGCTTATGGAATCTTTATATTTTTCCCAGAAGACAGAAGCTTGAGAAGGAAAAAATGTCGTTAATAATATGGCGAATAATTGGTGAATTAGATGAGGAGAGGAACTCAATGCTGCATCTGCAAGTGTGATATCCCAATGGTTGTCATCTTCCAACAAATGTAAATCCCGACACGCGTCATGATATGTGTCGAACAAAATGCCATTGACCGTTCGCAAATATTGGAAGGACGTCGGTCCAGGAACATTAACCAACATGGCGTCATGCTTATATCACCGCATGGACCATGGATCATGTTAGCGGTAACAATCTCATACAATTCTTGATCGATATTCCGATCCGGAATTTCTGCTGAGATAATTTTATCAATTTCTTCAGACTGTATTTTGTCGACCAACCAAATCAAAATATGCGCGTGTGGCAAACCTCGTTTTTGCCATTCAACAGAATATAGCCAGCAACGTGTTTTGCCAAATACAGAGGAATGTATAATCAAGTTCATCAAGGATTTTAACTTTTGTCTGAAGACATGTGCAGTGATATCGTGCCGATCTATTGCAGTTTGACCTGGCAATCACGCAATTTTAATTTCATCCCATTTTGGATTACACGTAAATGTAATGAACAAATCTGGTCGTCCGTATGTACGCACACAAGTCATTACGTCTTAAATATATTCTTTCATATGACGTGGGCTACGTAATAACAACTAGGATCCCGTTTGAGATGCTGCATGGCTACAGGCCACTTTTTCATTCAGGTGCACTAAGAGTTTTGTCAAAAACGGCTGGAGACTGGACGCCTCCTGTGGATATTCAGGCAGAAGGAAGGAGGAAAATTGAAAAATCTAAGGAATCAATGAAGGCTACATATGACCAACATAGACATAATAACATTCACTATGTTGTAGGAGAAATAGTTGTAATGAAGAGAGTACCAAACAGTACCGGAGAATCTACAAAGTTGCAAGACCGCTATCGTGGCCCTTTCACTATTACTGAAGTGTTGCCGAGTGATGTCTATCGCGTAGTGGAATTGAATTCAAGCAAGAGGAATCGTTTTGCTACTACTGCACACGTCTCCCAGCTAAAGTCCTGGAAGCTGTACGACGAAGAGGACCATAGAGGAATAATGGAGAATAAGGAGACTGAGAAGGAAGAAGTTATGGAGGACGCCAAGGCTGTAAGGAAGCGCCCTGCGCCCGAGTGGACTAAAGATTATGTGTTGGATTAGATGATATATTTATATTTAAATTTTTTTTGTAAAATAATGTTGCTCAAATTGTGAGTAATTAATTTTTAATTAAGGTACTTTTATTGTTCAATTGTTCTTTTGTTTTAATTTTATTTATTTATTTTTTTATTGTTTAAAATTGACAATATAAATGTTATAAATGTTGGACTAAATAATATACTTGTAAGACATGATCTTAAGATCTCAGACTATAACTAATAAGACTTGTAACTAAAGTGAAACTACTCTGTATAAAATATTGTAAAACATTTTTTTTTTTTTTTTTTTATGATTGTTGTTCAATACTCTGTTGAGGACAACAGTTCCGTCAGGGTGGTCGAATGTTAAAAATGTGTATAGATGGCGCACCGTGTAGTCATGTAGACACCGCTGGCCAGGTTATACAAAGAGTTAGTCGGTCGTGAACTCGGGTCCGCGCTGTTGAGCGAGATCGAAAGTATCGAATTGTATTGTTTTGTAATTAAGTTGTGTTAATAAAGTGTATATGAGTAATTTAAATTGTTGTCGATTATATTGAGATTGTATAAGTTAATAATAGTAATAGGTATATTAAATTATAAACAAAATTTATATAGTTTGTAATGTGACGGATTTTCGAGCGACATAATAAAAATTACTATACCTACATGTACACCATTTCCACCCGATCATACCATAATTTTTCTTTTCCTTTCTCTATAATCTCCCGTAAATATATATAATCTCCCGCACATATTACCAGCCATATCCCTCCACTACTCAAGTCACCACCGATTAGCGCGGACCGGCGACCGACTGCCGTTCGCCGCCACCACGCTGCCGGCTGCCGTTTCCAATCTCTCCACCGTTTTGGATCATCTCTACGGACAACCAGATTTTTCCACACGACCCAGAACGATCTACATCTCAAGACACCATATTTTTATTGTCGTAAATCTTTTTTGTGCCATGTGGCCTTAATATTTTTTTAATATTATAAGACTGTGAACGTGTGATGGGTGAAGTGTAGCGGCCGCGGTAATATGTTTTTAATCTTATTTATTTCCCCCTTGTTAATAGCATGTACCTACTTTGTATCAACTTTATTTTATTTCACCAAATTTACTCTCA